>ONZH01026969.1:380000-442067 GCA_900303285.1 Rhinella marina
GTTACTTGTTGGTTTTGATGCGCATTTGCCAAAGATCTCACCATTTGCATTGCAAATCTGCACTGGAAAATATTAATTGTCACCAAGGGGTTAAAATGCAAGTGTCTCCCCTGAGGTGTGTGCCAACAAGATTTAGTGCATGCACACATTCAAAATCTACAATAAAAAAAAAGTGGGAGGGTTTTCCCAATTTTAACATGACTGTTAGGAGATTAAAGAGGAACTGTTAAGATTCTCAGGCATTGCTGACCCTATCTGAGAACTAATTGGACTGTTACCAATTGGTCTTGTTGGGCACATATCAAAGAGAATGGTAACACCCAGTTTTTAATGTATTCATAAATTTCCAGTACCAATAACAGAACTTTTTTCATTTTTTAACCCTTTGGCTACCAGCGTCTGCCTGCGGCCAATGGGGGCATCGGTAGTTGCGCTGAACACTGAGTCTTGCTTATGAGGCTGATAGTGTTCATGCTGCAATTCTTATTTTGGCCAACTTATGGCAGGCCAGGATAAGAAATGAGCAATTTTCAGTCCAGTTTAAATAAAAATCCCTGATATTACAAAATGAAAAATTTAACATAAATTATAGGCTGATATATGGGCTTCAAAATCATCACAAATTTTTTTTTAAAAAAGTTAAAAAATATAGTTTATATCACCCGATTTCTGTATAATTAAAAAATACCTAAATAACAATAAATATAAACATCATGGGTATCACTGTGACTGAAAACGTCCATACTATTAAAATATTTTAAAAAATTTGGTGAATGGCGTAAATGTTATAAATTTTACGGCGTTCATTTTTCGGTATAAATAACATAACATCTTTACTCTCTGGGTCAGTCGGTCAGTATGATTACAGTGATACCAAATACATATAGTTTTTTTTACGTTTTCCTACTTTTTTTTTTTCTTCCATTCCCATTGATTCTGCCTGCCTTTGGCTACAAAAACTGCATGTTTTTGTAGCCACGAATCTGTCACCAATTTTATGCTGCCCTGAAACCTTTACACTTCCAGATTGGCGGGCAGATTATCGCTTACAAGGGTTCACACGAGTGCTCGTTAGCTATAACCTTCAGGTGTAAAAGTCCCGCGATTACCCGATGAACGCTTGTTCCTCAGGTAATAGGATCATTGGTGGGGACACCTAAATCATCGTTTGCCAGCAGAAGATCGTACCCTCTAAACAGCAGTGCTGCCGGCAAACAATGATTCAGTACAGGGACGAGCAGTGACCTTAGCGGTCATTCCTCCCCATACTGTGGAGGAGATCACTGCATGTAATAGCAATGGTCTCCTTCACTGACGAGCAGGCGATTGTCAGGAAGGAAAGCTTCCCTCCCAACAATCATCTGCTCAATGGAGAAGTGTAAAGGGACCTTTACACCTAACAGCTCAAGTGCAAGTGACAGATCCTGATCTTCACGAGGTCCCGGATATTTTCTAACTGAATTCAGCAGCAGGATTTCATGAATATCCCGACTCTTCAGCATGTGTTGGAGCTGTTCAATACAGGATTTTAGCAAAACAGTGTCACTAGTTTATGCTGCCCTTAATGAGGACACCATGAGACTGGAGTCAGATTCCCTTTAAACTGGACAACCTTATTGCGGTAAGAAGCTGAACGTGTTGAAGAAGATAACACGGGTGGGTGGCATTCCTCGCACATGGGGAATGAAATGTTTTCCTTGACAGCAGACTTTAGTGTCGCCTTCATAAAAGCAAGGCATGTGGTCTAGACATTGTATTGCGCTTTTTGCCTTTTGTTACCTCTCTTCTTTTCATGGACAGTGTACATCAGAGGGTCACAGCTCGGCGGTTGCGGCACACTATAATGAGCTTCAGGAGTGTGGCCTGAAGGAACGGAGCCAGTCCCGAATCTTTCATCTAAGGAACTTCAATAACTGGATGAAAAGCGCTCTGATAGGTAGTACATTTGTGTACTTTTTGTATGTGTGAATGTTTGAGACTTCAGGCTGCCTTTTTTTCCACTATCTCTGTAGCAGGGGTGCACAACCTGCGGCCCGGGGGCCACATGCGGCCCTTGATACCATTCTGTGAGGCCCCCAACCATCTGGTAACAGACTATGTCTATGTCTTATCGCTGCTCACATGTATTTCTCTGATTAGATGGGAGTCTTGGAACTGTAACTAGATATTAATAGTATATACGGTGTGTTCAATATGCCATAAATACATTATTTCAGTTGTTAATACCCCTTTAAATTTTACTGTCGGCCCTCATCATTGGTTCAGTCTGGTAATGTGGTCCCCAACCAGAAAACATTGTGCACCCCTGGTCTATAGTGTGTCCTTACAGCGCTAAACATTTGGGCGATCCATCTTGAGAGGAACTAACAGTATGTAAAACAGCGCATCCCTTTTGCTTATAGGCCAGGACATCGCTTAACCAGATCAGACTAGGAGCCCTTACCTGGCAATCAGCAAGTTGGTTGCACTGGTTTTCTTACTGTGTGCATCTCCCTTCTTTTAGGAGGCCATTCGTTGAGTTCTGATGTTAAGTTGTGGGAGATCAGGGCAAACTTTCCTTTTGTGGAGCTTTTCTTATCCGCATTAGTGTGACTGGAACTTCGCAGTCGCTCCCTGCTGCTTTGAGTGACAGCTTTAGCATCCAACCAAGAGACCACCTCAGGTGTCACTGAGATCAGAAGGGAGGGACAGTAAAGCTCCACCTCCAGTGCACTTGCAGGAGCAATGACCAGCAGAGTTCATATTCACACTGCTAATAAAAAAAATTCCACTAAAAGGTATGTCTGTCCTGCTCTCCACAGCAACTATCTAGCGCTGTCAGCAGTTTATCACTCCCTTGCTCTGTTCATTGGTTGACCGTACTGATATATATATGAAGTCCTTCATGCAGTGTGGACTCTAGGGGGCAGTACGGTAACGGTCTTTGTTGTTCCTAGCAGCCAATTGGTGGTTTCATTTTTCAAGAGCACTGAAAGAAATGAAAGCTCCATGATTGATTGGTGGCCATGGACAATTGACAATTTGAGAAATTTCCGCAATTTCCATGAAAGTGTTTACGCAGATTTTTCTCCTGACATGAAGGCCCTATCTAACAAGAAACCACATATGACTGTCATGTCTCCGTGTCATGTGTGGCTCAGACAAGGCATCACAGAAGTTCTTCACGGGTCTGGTTTATAGTTAGGGTCATCCTGAAGTCTATCTCTGGAGAATTCAGACTTCTTTCCCCTCGTTTCCTAGTTAGAGATATGAGGCTTGTGCAGTATACTTTATATCAGTCAGTGACATGTGCCGGTCCAGAGGTCGGTCAGTCCCAGGACACTGTGCTCTTCAAATGCAAGTGAAATATCATTGGCACACATTGTTTGCAGTACGTCTGCGTTTCAGGCTCTACGTTAGCTTTATACTAAGTTCAAATCATTGTGGTCATTTTTCAGACTATAATTTCCTCTCATTTTATTTCGCTGTATTGTATATTGTCATCTTGAGACAGTGTGTTGTTTTTTTTTTTTTTTTTTTTTTTTTTTATATCTATGTGCAAATATATATTCACTCCAAAATATACTTTGTGTTCCAATACCTTGCCATTTTAAAGATCTGCTGTTGGTAAATGGAAATGTTATCGAATGCCCACTAATAGGTATTAGCTAAATTGGCCTTAGAGTGTGTGTTACATATGGGGTCATTTATCATACTGGTGTAAAGTAGAAGTGGCTTAGCTGCCCATAGCAACCAATCAGAGTCCACCTTTCGTTTTTAACAGCTCCTTTAAAAAATGAAAGGTGGAATCTGATTGGTTGCTATGGGCAACTAAGCCATTTCTACTTTACACTAGGCTAAATAAGCACTAAGGCTAAATAAGATATCCATCCAATTCAGCCTGTTACACCTCAAAGTTGATCCAGAGGAAAGTGAAAAACCCTCTGTTGTCCAGACTCGATACTGTTCTATCCACCGTTGTATCCACCTTTCAGATATAAGCAGGTTTCCGTTCTCTGGACACAATGGGGTAGATTTATCAAAACTTGTGTAAGGGAAAACTGACTTAGTTGACCATAGCAACCAATGAGATTCCACCTTTCATTTTTCAGATCTCCTTTGGAAAATGAAAGGTGGAATCCAATTGGTTGCTATGGGCAACTAAGCCAGTTTTCGGTTGCACCAGTTTTGATAAATCTCCTTCAATGTTTTCATTAACTGTTTCTAGACAGATGTGAAAGTGAGGAACTCTCACACAGGACTACATCAGAAAGGTGTGTACCTTTATTACACAACGGTTACACCATTTTACCGAAGAGCAACTATCATAGCAATTAAAGGGAGTCTCCATAGAATTCACAGTTAATCCAGGTACAAATGCCTTGTAGGGCTCCAGGGCATCCTTCTGATGGAAAGTGCTTTTTGTATGTATGTAAATGAGCAGTAAAGTGCACCAAGGGTGGACCTGAGCCCCTCTGTGCACCCTTGCTCCTCCTCCTTCCTCTGCCAGCCGCTCCCCCCTTCTTGTTTGACAGGGCCAGGTTCCTGCACAGTTGCCTGGCCCTGTTAATCAAGAATGAGTGAGGGCTAGTAGAGGAAGAAGGAGAAGCTAGGGTGCCCACCCTTGGTGCACTTAACCGATCATTTGCATGTTCTCTAGAATGAGGCAACAGATCACTAAGTTAAAGTTATCATTACATTCGGCTGAGCTAGCCCCACGAGGCACTGTGGTTGAACTTCCAGGTGACACACTCCCTTTACCGTCACCAGATTAGGTGATAAATGTTGTTAGATCAATGGAGGTCTGAGCACCTTCATATTGGAAGGAACAAGCCTCTAAGTAATGGGAATTACAGACACAGCTGTGCCAGGTTGGACCCCCACTGATGTAAAATCAATTTGCCTGGGTGTGAAAATCTATCAACACGAGCTCGGTAAAGAAGAGACATGTGACAGTGATTATTATTGAGAGGTTGTATGTATCTTTTTTACTTTAGGTGAGTTTTTGGATCGAGTACGGCAGAAGAATCATCGAAATATTTCAGTACTTGATCTGGGATGTGGAAAAGGTGGAGATCTCCTAAAGTGGAAGAAAGGCAGAATAGATAAACTTGTTTGTACAGGTATGATCTGAAGAAAGCCTCTTTTACCTTCTCCAGCCATTACTTTGCTGAGTACTGTTCTGTGTTGCTTTAGGTTTTTAACTACTGAGCCACCTGTGATGTCCTTCTGGAATTATTTTTGAGTGGGCATTCACACAACCATCTGTTTTATGTTATGCAAATTGTGGATGTGGCTTGAGCATCCCACACTGTTTGGGGGCACCATTGAAAAAATGCTTATTCTTGTCCACAAAACAGAGAAGAATGGGACATGGTCTATCATTTGCATACTGGTGTGGACAGCTCATGCGTGATATACCCGTACTGTCCGTGTGTTTTGTGGCCCCATAGAAAAGAATGGTCCATGTGCGATCTGCGAACGATGCGCATAGGACATGGACCGAAAATAGTCATGTCAATGCACCCTTAAGCGGCATATCTTTCCGTGCTGTATGTTTATCTCAGAGCGATAGATAAGGCCTCTTTCACATTAGCGGCAGCCCGGATCCAGAAGGTGAAGGGTGCCGCCGGATCCGTGCTGCCGCAGGGACATGTGTGGGGCCGGAACCGCGCTCCGGTGCCACACGTCACACAGTACATACACACAGACACACATACACAGACATATACACATACATACTTAGATGCTCCCGGCAGGTCTCCACAGCGCAGGAGGAGCAGGATGGCGCGCACATCGGACGATTCCCCACAGCGCCCTCTGCTGGGTGCCGGGTGGATTCGTCCTATGTGTGCGCCGTCCTGCTCCTCCTGCGCTGTGGAGACCTGCCGGGAACATGTATGTCTGTATGTGTGTGTGTGTGTGTGTGTATATGTATATATATATATATATATATATATATATATATATATATATATATATATATATCTCTATATCTCTGTGTGTCTGTATGTATGTGTGCAGGTGACGGATCCGTCATGAAGTCCATTGAAAGTCAATGGAGGACGGATCTGTTCACCATTGTGTCACACATTGACTTTCATTGGGGGTCATGACGGATCCGTCTTGGTGCGGATGCCTGGACCGCATGCTGCGGTTTGCTCTCCGGTCTGAAGACGGACTGGAATGCTTTTAGGAGCAATGCGTTGTCTTCAGTTTTGTCCCCATTGACAATGAATGGGGACAAAACTGAAGCGTTTTATTCCGGTATTGAGCCCCTATGACGGAACTCAATACCGGAATTATAAAATGCTAGTGTGAAAGTAGCCTAAATCGCCATAGGCGAAATAAGACCCCACAAGGTCCTTTGAAATCAGTGGATCACTCATGTACTGCACAGATGATTTGGGTTCCCTGGAGCATCTCTTTGTATCCACTTTAGATATATTAATAAAAATAAAATTCTCTAAGGCTACTTTCACATTAGCGGCAGCCTTCTCCCGCAGGCTGTTCTGGTGGGTGAACAGCCTGCTGGATCCGTGCTGCCGCTAGTGCGCGCGTGACGCTGGAAGTCCGCAAGGCCCCATTCACTATAATGGGGGAGGGACGGCGTTCCGTCCACAGCACGGCAAACATGCCGAGAGGCGGCCGGAATTAAACTATGACGTGTTGGAGTTTTATTCCGGCCTCCTCTCAGCATGTTCACCATGCTGTGGCCGGAACTCTGGCCCTCCCCCATTATAGTGAATGGGGCATGAGCGGACTTCCAGCATCACGCGTGCACTAGCGGCAGCACGGATTCAGCAGGCTGTTCACCTGCCGGAGAGGGCTGCCGCTAATGTGAAAGTAGCCTAAGTGTATTTGAAAATGGGATTTCTAAACTAGACAACTAATTTAAAAGGTCCCTGTTCTTTCACAGAATTTCATTTAATAGAGAATCACATTAATCTAAATCCTATTTAAACAATATGCCTGCGTCCACTTGGAAGAAAAGCTGTAAAGTCATGGCCACTAGGGGTCTCACTTCCACCTTATTTGCAGTTCTCTGCCTGTTGTCAGGCAAGATCCTTCCTATTAACAGACACAGAGGGCAGCTCACAGGACATGGGAACATGTCATAGCTAGCAGAGATCCGGAGCCTGATAAAAGAACTGCTTCTACACAGCTTTTGAAGATTAGAGGAGCCTCCAGTGTGTCTAATGGGTTTATTACACGGGCACATTTTCTGTCTGATTTCTAACGAGCGTTCGTATTATGTAGAGCTCATCTTACAAAAATAAGTCCTCATATGACTGTGAACGGAAAAATAAAATTATGGATCCAGGAAGTCAGGGAGTAAAAAAAAAAAAAAAAAAAAAAGCCCCCCCAAAAAACTGAAGCACAAAAACAGAAAATCCTCTGGAGCTGAAGCGGTTAACTTTCAATACTGTGCACAAGTTTAGGGTTTGGGTTATGGAACTAATACTGCAATAAGGAATGATTTTAAAGATCGAAATGTTAGTAGTTTCTTTTTATCAATTAAAGGGGTTTTCCCATCTTGGACAATGGGGGCAATGGGACCCGCACCTATATTGAGAACGCAGCCCCAGAAGAGAAGGAGGGCGCACCATGGCTGCGCGGTCGCCCTCCATTCATTTCTATGGGGCCGCCGAAAATTATTTCCGTTGGCTCCATAGAAATTAATGGGAGCCGGGCCGCGTTTGCGGGGTGCGCTCTCATTCATTTCTATGGAGCCGATGGAAATAGCCGAGCCAGTGCTCGGCTATTTTCGGCGGCCCCATAGAAATGAATGGAGGGCAGCCGCGGTGCGCCCTCCTTCTCTTCTGGGGCCGCGTTCTCAATATAGGTGCGGGTCCCAGTGGTGGGACCCGCACCTATAAGACAATGGGGGCATATCCCAGTGATTTGCCCCCATTGTCCAAGATGGGAAAACCCTTTTAACAAAATGCAAAGTAAGACTACTTTCACACTTGCGTTGTTGTTTTCCGGTATTGAGATCTACGGCAGAGGATCTTAATACTGGAAAAAAACGCTTCTGCTTTGTCCCCATGCATTCTGAATGGAAATAGGATGTCTTCTGTTCCGGCAGCTTTCCGTTTTGTGCCCAGTCATAAAAACGGATCCAGCACTGAAAACAATGTAAATCATTGGTGACAAATCCGTTACGAGCATAAAAAAAAAAGGGTTCGTCATTCATTGACTTTCAGTGTATTTAGTGATGGATCCGTTTTTTCCGTTTTTGATGTAACACAACCGCATCAGAACGGGTGCATCCTGATGTGCAACATCAAACATCCGTTTAATTCCAGTATAGAGATCCTCTGCCGGATCTCTATACAGGAATTAGCAACGCAAGTGTTAAAGTCGCCTAAATGAACAAAAGACAAATCTAAATCCAACCAGTATTTGGTCTGACCGCCCTTTGCTTTCAAAACCTCATCAGTTCTAGCTACACTTGCACTTGAAGGAACTCTGCAGGGAAGTTAAAACATCTTGGAGAACTAACCACAGATCTTCTGGCTGAAATCAGTTTGTCTCTTCATGTTATCCCAGACAGACCTGATAATGTTGAGATCAGTGCTCTGCGGGGGATATCTCATCATTTCCATGGCTCCTTGTTCTTTATACTGAAGATAGTTCTTGATGACATTGGCTGTATGTTTGAGGTTGTTGTTGTCCTGCTGCAGAATAAATTTAAACTATTAAAGAAGAACTCCCGCAAAAATTTTTATTCTCTGACCTGTTAGAAAGGTGCATGATATAATCTGTAGTGAATGTCATTTTCTTATCAGTGACTGTTTCTGTGAGTAAAAACCTCTCTTCTTATTGTAGCTGGGTCATGTGACCAACTCCCTGACCTCCAACTGACCCAGGACAGAAAGCCAGTAACTGCTCTATTCATTCCTATGGGAGCCTCACTTTCAGTCTCACAGGAATACATGGAGAATTAGACTTCCTGTCCACACATAAGTCTATGTGTGAGTTGGTGGGTCTAATTGCTGGTCACATGACACAGATAAGAAACTTCTGGATGATATAAGTAAAAAAATACAGACACTGGTAAGAAAATGACATTCACTACAGATTACATCATGTACATTTCTAGCAGGACATGCAATAAAATTTTTGTCGGGAGTTCTTCTTTAACACTTCTATTTTTCAAAGCATTCTTACTTTGCAACTTAAAAAAAATGTCCGATTTGTCTTTTTTTTTTTTTTCCGGCACAAAGTGATCAAAGAGGTAAACGTCCCTCTCGGTAATACATGCTAGATGTAAAGTCTTTGTGCCCATGATGCTGTTGTCTTCATTAGCTGTCATGCATCAGCACTACTTCATTCCTCTATTGATTTCTCCTTCTACAGCTATGAGGGATCTCCTCTGACTTGTACTGACCGTTACTGATGCAGGATTTACTTTGCTGAAGCAAAATGTTAAGGACTATTTAGAAAGTGGTTTAAAGGGGATGTCTCGCCTCAGCAAATAGCATTTATTATGTAGAGGAAGTTAATACAAGGCACTTACTAATGTATTGTGACTGTCCATATTGCTTCCTTTGCTGGCTGGATTCATTTTTCCATCACATTATACACTTCTCGTTTCCAGGGGTTACGACCACAGGTCCCAGAGGTGTTAGTGATATGCCATCAGTAGCCCTTAAAATGCATATGCTGACTGGCTGACTCTTCCCGCCAGTTATTTCTCACTGGTTGGCGCTGCCCTTGGCATTGTGCAGTGGCTCAGGAAAAGTAATTATAAAATAAAAATATTTCAGCTTGAGGCCATTGTTATGCATGTTAGTGCGTAAGATATATCCCTTCTGAAGTTACAGATACAGAATAGTGAAGTGCTTGACAAGCTGTAGAAGCTTTTGTCGTACGGCTTAGGTGGTTACTTGACAAGCCGCCGCAGACATGCTTTTTACCTGCAATTACTTTGGATATTTGAAGCTTTTCATATTTGTGTTCCTTTTGTATGTGCCCCCCATCCTTCATTTATTAGAGACGGTTGTAGTTCTCCTCTATTTGGAGGAAGAATAGATGGAGCACATTTTCCAGCACTTGGTCTTTATGTGAAAAGCCTTCATTGTTTATGGTAGCCCGCTGAGACTATTAATTATCTAAGGTTTGGTTCTCACACCGCTCGGCAAAAGCCGTAGTTATTGTTCCAACGCCTAATCGCTTCTGCCGCTAATTGACTGGTCCAGCTCTGGATTATAACTACGCACGTGCTGTTGTCGCCTGTGCTGAGGTTCAATGGATTTGTCTTCTTATTTTTTCAGATATAGCAGAAGTTTCTGTCCAGCAGTGTGAACAGCGGTACTCTGATATGAAAGCGCGGAACCACCGAGAGTATATTTATGAAGCAGAGTTTGTGACTGCAGATGCTACAAAGGTACATATGTATGGACTGATAAAAATACCTGTGGTAAATCCTGATGGATGGACGTTAATCAGCTGCTCTATACTAAGGAAATTCTGAAAACGTGACCGGCAGGTGGGCCCTGAGGACTGGAGATGAGAACCACTGACTCATCACTCATCACCGACATTGGTGTTGTATCATTCGGGTATGCTGCAAATGTCTGATAGCTGGGGGTCCCACTTCTGGGACTCACTCCTGTCTCCAGAATGCGGTATCTGAAGCAAAGCACACTGCGTGTGGGCAGCAGGCTCTCCATTCACTTTTACGGTAGTTCTGAAAAAAGTCGAGCTAGCACACTTGGCTAAAGAGGTCTGTCTGGAGACAAATCATCTTCACTATTGTATTCTGCATTTAGTATTATTAGTAGTATTAATGTGTATAGTATTATTAGTAGTATTAATGTGTGTGTGTGTGTATATATACAGTACAGACCAAAAGTTTGGACACACCTTCTCAAAGAGTTTTCTGTATTTTCATGACTATGAAAAAGATTCACACTGAAGGCATCAAAACTATGAATTAACACATGTGGAATTATATACTTAACAAAAAAGTGTGAAACAACTGAAAATATGCTTATATTCTAGGTTCTTCAAAGTAGCCACCTTTTGCTTTGATTACTGCTTTGCACACTCTTGGCATTCTCTTGATGAGCTTCAAGAGGTAGTCACCTAATATGGTTTTCACTTCACAGGTATGCCCTGTCAGGTTTAATAAGTGGGATTTCTTGCCTTATAAATGGGTTTGGGACCATGAGTTGTGTTGGGCAGAAGTCAGGTGGATACACAGCTGATAGTCCTACTGAATAGACTGTTAGAATTTGTATTATGGCAAGAAAAAAGCAGCTAAGTAAAGAAAAACGAGTGGCTATCTTTAAGAAATGAAGGTCAGTCAGTCCGAAAAAAATTGGGACAACTTTGAAAGTGTCTCCAAGTGCTACAAAGAAACTGGCTCACATGAGGACCGCCACTTATCGGAGGATAAGTTCATCCGAGTCACCAGCCTCAGAAATCGCAGGTTAACAGCAGCTCAGATTAGAGACCAGGTCAATGCCACACAGAGTTCTAGCAGCAGACACATCTCTACAACAACTGTTAAGAGGAGACTGTGTGCAGCAGGCCTTCATGGTAAAATAGCTGCTAGGAAACCACTACTAAGGACAGGCAACAAGCAGAAGAGACTTGTTTGGGCTAAAGAACACAAGGAATGGACATTAGACCAGTGGAAATCTGTGCTTTGGTCTGATGAGTCCAAATTTGAGATCTTTGGTTCCAACCACCGTGTCTTTGTGCGACGCAGAAAAGGTGAACGGATGGACTCTACATGCCTGGTTCCCACCGTGAAGCATGGAGGAGGAGGTGTGATGGTGTGGGGGTGCTTTGCTTGAAGGCATACTGAACCAGCATGGCTACCACAGCGTCCTGCAGCGGCATGCTATTCCATACGGTTTGCGTTTATTTGGACCGTCATCTATTTATCAACAGGACAATGACCCCAAACACACCTCCAGGCTGTGTAAGGGCTATTTGACCAAGAAGGAGAGTGATGGGGTGCTACACCAGATGACCTGGCCACCACAGTCACCAGACCTGAACCCAATCGAGATGGTTTCAGGTGAGCTGGACCGCAGAGTGAAGGCAAAAGGGCCAACAAGTGCTAAGCATCTCTGGGAACTCCTTCAAGACTGTTGGAATACCATTTCAGGTGACTACCTTTTGAAGCTCATCAAGAGAATGCCAAGAGTGTGCAAAGCAGTAATCAAAGCAAAAGGTGGCTACTTTGAAGAACCTAGAATATAAGACACATTTTCGGTTGTTTCACACTTTTTTGTTAAAGAGGACCTTTCACGGATTTGAATTACTGTAGATAAATACCTCTTGTCCCGGGGTACCCCCCGCTGATGCTGCCACTCTGCCTAGTTTTTTAAAATACAGCTCCTACTCCCCGCTGTGCCCGCCTGTAGTTTTCGCGCATCGGTACAGGGAGGAGGAGACGCCGGCATTTCTCAATGGGCGTCTCCTTCTCCCTGGCTGTGCCGCGATCCAATCACAGCGGAGAGCGTCACAGCCAGGGAGAAGGTGAGGTTTTTTTTTCTCCCTGGCTGTGACGCTCTCCGCTGTGATTGGATCGCGGCACAGCCAGGGAGAAGGAGACGCCCATTGAGAAATGCCGGCGTCTCCTCCTCCCTGTACCGATGCTCAGTATTTACATACTGAGCGCGAAAACTACAGGCGGGCACAGCGGGGAGTAGGAGCTGTATTTTAAAAAACTAGGCAGAGTGGCAGCATCAGCGGGGGGTACCCCGGGACAAGAGGTATTTATCTACAGTAATTCAAAACCGTGAAAGGTCCTCTTTAAGTATATAATTTCACATGTGTTAATTCATAGTTTTGATGCCTTCAGTGTAAATCTACAATGAAAATATAAAAAAACTCTTTGAATGAGAAGGTGTATCCAAACTTTTGGTCTGTAATATATAGATATATAGATAGAGATATATATAGATATATATACACACATAAGACTCTATCTTTATACCTGTAATCAGGGCTGTGGAGTCGGTAAGCCAAAGCCCCAACTCCTCAATTTCCCCCGGCTCCTACTCCCTCATACATGGAGCATGTTTAAGTGATAACTTTAAACAAATTTGCATAAAATCAATAGTACAGATAAGTCATGACAAAAACAGTTTGTAATCTATCAGGCTTCTCTGGGTACAGCTCACTAAGGCCCTGATCAGAGGCGTAGCTAGAGGTTCAGCACATGGGGGGGGGGGGGGCGAAACATACTTGAGTGGGCTCCCCACTTATTTGCTTCCCAAACGCACGTTTCCAACTTCACAGGCACATACTACTAGTTGTGGTTATAATACTGTATTAGAAAGATGACTATATAAACTGCTAGATCATCTATGCTGTTAAGTACAGTATGATAGACTTTCTACATACCTTACTCTAAATACTCTACTACATAATGCAGTAAAATATAGGATTAATAGGAGTAATAAAGTGGACTCCTATGTTAAAGGAAATCTGTCCCCAGCTTTTATATCACTAAACTAACAGTCCCTTGCCCCCATCAGACCTCAGATCAGCGTATTGTGCCCCCATCAGACCTCAGATCAGCAGAATGTGCCCCCATCAGACCTCAGATCAACAGAATGTGCCCCCATCAGACCTCAGATCGGCTTAATGTGCCCCCATCAGACTCCATAATGGAAGCACTCACTTGTATTCGCCTGATTGTACTAAGGCCATCCCTGCTGGGCCCCAGAGGTATTGGGCCCGGAGCATCACCTCCCCTGCCCCCCCAGTAGCTACGCCTCTGGGCCTGATGTATGAAAACTGTCTAGGTCTAAGACTTTTTTTGTTGCCCATAGCAACCAATCAGAGCTCCCCTTTCATTTCTCCAGAGCACTATATGAAATGAAAGGGGGGCTCTGATTGGTTGCTATGGGCAACAAAGAAACTTCTGCACCTAGACAGTTTTCATACATAAGGGCCCTAGGTGTTTTACATCAGCAGATAGAAGCCATGAGAGCAGCTAACCTTTCCAAACATGAGCTCAGAGGAAACAAAGCATACAGAGAGAACATGCACTGGACATAAAGGGCAGTACACAGTCATCTCAACTAAAAGCCTAAATCCTTAGATCAGGAATAGAACAGACATTTATAGGACATTTCATCATTTTCACAAATTCTTATAAAAATATATTCAGCACTTATTGCACTGAACTAAATGTACTAATTCATTATATATTGTCGTAGTCGGTCCATTTTATTCCGACTCCACCAAAATGGTGTCCGACTCTGACTCCACGACTCCGACTCCACAGCCCTGTAATGCATACTAAATATTCTTTACATTGACCATATTTCACATTCATCTTCCATGCATTTCACTATAGTCACCATAGGAAATCCATGGCTGTGATGACTGACCTCCAGCTTACATTGAACACTTCTCACTTGCACACAGTAAAATCTTGATTTTTTTTTTTTTTTTTTTTTTTAGTCTAAAAATCACATACCCTCATACACGTTCACACCTACAGTATAAGCAATCATTTTACAAATGTAATTTTCTTTCCATGATCCTTTGTGCAGCTTTCAGTTCCACCACTGAGAACTGACTGCATATATTCTTATTATTGAGTGCAATATATATACGTGCAGTAAACACCTAAGCTTCTCCATTTACTGCCAGCCAGAACGTTCCCATTTTTTGGTCAGGTCTTGGCCCTCTAAATCAGAAAAATAGTGCTCTATTATATTTAGCTAGGGAGAGATATAAAAATAGATGTAGAACGTTATGTAATATATAGTTATATAGGTAGATTTATTAGCTATATTTAACATAAAAATAATTTTTGGCACATGATTTTACACTTACTGCGTAGTTAAAGCGGTTGTCGGGGTTCAAATGGACACATCCCCATTTTCACCCAGGCAGCCTCTCTGAGATGAGCATTTAATGCTCCGATGCTTTCCCTTTCCCTGCTCTGAATTGTGCAGGGCAAGGGCTTTATCATTAGATCTGGTGACGTACCTGGTCTCTGCTAGGTGGAGGCTTCTGCCTAGCAGTGACCCCCGTGACTTCACAGGCACTGATGGACAGAAGCCTCCACCTAGCAGTGAAAAATGTACACAAAAAAGCCCTTACTCTGCGCGATACAGCTCTGAACCCCCGGACCACCCCTTTAAGTCATGGATGGGTGAGCCTTATGGCACTGTGATGGTACGAGCTCAGAAGCTGACATCAGCCAAGGGGTTCAGCAGTAGCATTCAGCGGACAGTAGAGAGAGGCACTGTTACCCTCATAAGCACCGTTGTAACGTGATCACCAGGTGAATTGTCATGACCTAATAAAGGCTCTCACATCTGCCGTAATGCCGTCAGTATAATTCAGTAGATGCGAGGTTGGACAGAGACACAAAACTTTATAAATCATTATAATGCCATGTGGTCACAGCGGACTTGTAAAAGTAGCCTAAGCTGAAGGCACGGCACCTTTTGTAACCATGTTTCACATCAGAGTAAAAATTCAACTCCACAATTTTTCATTCACTGTGGTAGACAAATGTCTATTTACCATGTGGTTTTTGGCAGTGTAGCACACTACTGACACGGGTGAATGCGTGCTTACTGACCTGACTATTTCTGTGTTTCCGGATCAGGAAATTAAGAGGGCATCAGTGGGTAGGGTTACATGGTGACACTGGTTGAGGTCAGAATCGCAGGGGCATCTAGTGGTGATCCCATAGAAACAAAAGTGGGTGCAGTGAAAGTCACACATGTGCCGCTACTGTGGCATTGGAGTTTTTTTTTTTTGTGATTCAGGGGTCATGGCACATGTGCGACTCGTTCTGCAACCACGTTAATTTCTATTTCTATTGTATACTACAATTCCCCTGCAACCCTGACCGCGACCATTGACGCTGTGTAGTCATATCCTAAAGATAGGTCCAATATAAATAGATCCTAATCATATACGGTAATTTAAAACGCTCAAAGAAAAAAAGGGAAATTTCAGTCAGCACATCCCAGTGCGCAGGTGCACGTTGCTATGGCTAAATGCACAAGGAAAGGAAAATACATACAATGCAACGGCACACTGTGATGTGCACTGGGATGTGCTGACTGAAATCCCCTTTTTTTCTTTGTAAGTCTGTACTGGAGGTGTGGCTACTCCATTTGGTCATTCACTCCTGACTAGCCCCGTCTGTCCCATAGGCTGATTTTAATTAGTGTAACTATAAAGCTGAGTGAACTCGGCATGCATGTTTGGTACCTGCATCCCCGTATTAGTGGAGGCCTTTGAAGCACCATAAATGGCAAAAGGCAGAGTGGATCCAGCATGCATGTGGAACCAACACCTCCTGATTATATGGAAGCCAAGGTTGGCACATAACAGGTAGGAAATAGTGTTAGGTTCCCGTCCTACAGAGATCACCTGGACGATTTGGTGAACGGGCCCAGATAATTTTGTACAAAATATATTTGCCAAGAATCTCTAATTCACTAAACAAGCATAGCATTAGCTCCAGAATACTTCATATCTCTATGGCATTTTGTGCTTTATCTGGTTGGCAGTGTGCCGTTGCATTGTATGTAATTTAAAACACTGTCAGCAGATCTTTCCTGTTGTGTCTCATTCAGCTTTGTTAGTCCTTTTGAATTGCCTTTACGGATTACTTGGCATTATTGTCATATGGGGACTCTTTTATTGGCATAATTGCTTGGACGGAAGATCAGTTTCTGCGGTTTGATTGTATCATGAGCACTGCAGCAGTTGACATGGGGGACCCTTGCTTTCGGGATGTGCTGGAATGATTCAGAATCTCCTTTGTATTGATTTTTATGAAATGTGGCTGATTTTTGCCCTTTCTGAGGGAGACGGTTTGCGTTGCAGTTCCCTGTGATTAGACTCCTGTGTGGATTAAAGCTTATTTGTACCGCATGCAGTCACTGTTGAGTCAGATGAGAATTTCCTGTGCTCAAAACATTTCTTGCCTTTTCTTCTTCCTTTGACGGCTGTGTTCTACAGAAAACCCTCTGAGACTATACAATGCTATGAATTTAGGATTGTAACACAGTCCTTTAAATGTGCACAATGTAATACAATAGAGCATCTCCTTAAATTCTGTCTTATTTACTCTAGGAACTTTTATTCGAGAAGTTGACGAATCCGGACCTCACTTTTGACATTTGCAGCTGTCAATTTGTGTATCATTACTCCTTTGAGACCTATGAGCAGGCGGACACGATGCTGAGAAATGCTTGTGAGCGGCTTTGCCCTGGAGGCTATTTCATCGGCACAACTCCAGATGGCTTTGAGCTGGTGTATGTATTCCTTCATTCTTTTTACTGCTACTTAAGCTGCTCCGAAAAAATGAATGGTCGGTTTCATGACGCTGCCAAATGCTGGTAAGCGGACATCCTCTGGTGAGGAGAGCTTGGCTCATCAGCACTTGGCAGGTCTAGAAAGTGAGATGAATTGATGGGTTCTGGTGCATTAGTAATGTCAGACCTCATAACCTGCACAGTCACTTTTATTTTTAGCCATTAGATCATACCTGCACTCTGCCGCTCTATTCCTCACCAATTATATGTGAATTGCTGCTTCTCATATTCAGTTTGATTACCGAAAGAGATGGTTTCAGAAATGAGAAATCAAAATCAACGAGTCTGCTGAAGATTTCAAGTCTTTCAAACCATACTTTCCATATGTGACTTTATTTCTATTCCTTCTATCGTGTTTTGTCGTTTTTAAATGTATTCATTCGTATATCTATGCATTGGATAGCCATACTGTAGTCAATGTCCGGCCTTGCTCCTGAACAGTAAAGCAGTCTGCGTAGTTGGCGTGGTGAGAGGTTTTAGATGTAGGTCTCCAGGGGGTAGGGGGCTCTTTCTGCAGCCAGCTACCTTAGTCTGCTTGTAGATTATGATCACATACAGTGGATCTGATGCAGATTTTCCATCTGAATGGAAAATCCTCCGGGTATTACAGTAGCAGACAACAAGTGCCCAAAAAGTTCATTGTTTTCATTTTTAATGGTGTAAAAACACAGTAAAACTGCCCCCCTTCCATTTATAGTCATGTTGAGGCTTAATCATGTGTTTCTTGAGACAAAAATGTTAGAGGTTGGCCAGTTTGCAGTGTAATTAGGGAAAAAGTCATGTACAGTCATATATGCTCCATACAAGTAGGGCTGCAGTCCTGCTTCAAGTACTCTAATAAGAAAAAAAACATCAGTTTCCCCCCCCAGTGCCACCAGTCCTCTGTGCCATCAGTCCTCCACGCCCTTAGCTTCTTCCCAAGTGTCCTGACAATGTGTCAGGATACAGTGCAGTGCGGTGAGGGCCAGCGGAAACCACGGAAAGTGAGTAATATCAAGCGCTTCACTCATGCTCTGTGGTCACATGACACAAACTAATCCTTGATGCAAAAAATTTGCATAGAAGATTTTTTTGTCGCGTTACCTGATCAATTCGAGTAATCATTGCAGCCCTACATAAAAGCATAGATGACTGTATACTCTCCCCCAGCTGCCCCAATATCAGTGAAGTAAACATACTCCGCTGTTATCCTCCACATCCACGGGCTGCAAGATGCCAGCAACGTCTTCCTCTGGCTACTCGCTTCTATTCTGTGCAGGTGCTGAGTGGCAAATGGACACGTCCGACACCTGCGCAGCTACAAGCAGCATAATCCGCTGTAAATTCATTGCATGTCCTATACATTCCTGGGTTTGGTTCACGGACAGTGACTTGCAGTTATGTTTTTTTTCATGCCGTTTAAAAGGTATAAAGTCATCCATTTTTACATCTTGTGGCTACAGGTAAATGGCTTTTATTGAATTCCTTTTTTTTTTCTACAGAAAACGTCTTGAAGCTTCTGATACAAATTCATTTGGGAACGATGTGTATAGTGTGACTTTTCAAGAAAAGGGAAATTACCCACTGTTTGGATGCCAGTATGACTTTAAGTTAGAAGGTGTGGTTAACGTCCCTGAATTTCTAGTCTACTTTCCAGTACTCGTAGAGTAAGTTGTTTTTTTATTTTTTTTGTTTGTGTTTTTTTTTTTTTTTTTTTTTCAAGCTATATTTATGTGGGCTAACAGGGGTTCTGCAGTTTTTTCAAACTGATGATCTATCCTCTGGATAGATCATCAGCATCTGATCGGCGGCGGCCCGACACCAGGACCCCGCCCATCAGCTGTTTGAGAAGGCAGCGCGCTGCAGGAGCGCCGCGGCCTTCTCTGTGTTTACCGCAGGCCCAGTGACGTCACGACTAGTATCACTGGCCTGGGCGGGGCTAAGCTCCATTCATGTGAATGGAGCTTAGCCGCGCCCAGGCCAGTGATAGTAGTCGTGACGTCACTGGCCTGCGGTAAACACAGAGAAGGCTGCAGTGCCGCTGCCTTCTCAAACAGCTAATGGGCTGGGTCCCAGGTGTCGGGCCGCCGCCGATCAGATGCTGATGATCTATCCAGAGGATAGATCATCAGTTTGAAAAAACTGCAGAACCCCTTTAACATGTCACTTTAGCAAAACATTTGATATGTCCTAGTAACAGAACATACTAAGAGTTTTGAGGTCCAAGTGACACCCCCACCAAGTGCTAAAATGAGGAGAAAGAAGTGCTTAAAGCGATATCCCGGTGGTAACAAGTTATCCCTATCTACAGGATGGAGTATCACTATTAGATTACCTACCATTGATCATGAGAGCAGAGACCCTGTACCACTCGGGGCACCCCGAAATGAACAACAGGTCAGACATGCACACTGCTGCTAGGAGTTCTGGAGACAGCCGAGTACAGCACTAGGCTTTTTCCAAAGGAAAGTCATGAATGGATTGGCAGTGTGCATGCCCGTCCTACAGCTCCGCTGATTTTGGGATTCCTCAAGGGGTAATGGGGTCTTTGTTCTCATAGTCAGTAGGGATCCCAGTACTAAGTCCCCCCACAGATAGGAGATAATTTGTGACCTCTTTAATACCCAATTATACAGAGCCCTGTCTCTCCTTGCTGCTGAACATAGGAAGTCTATGAGCCCATCTGAAGTTTCCAGCAGCGAGGAGTGACATACCAAAAGTATTGCTAAAGTAGAGGTTGAAATAAATTGGTTGTCCAGGCTTTTACTATTGATGACCTGTTAGGGCTGCAGCAAACGATTATTTTAGTAATCAAGTAATCTATCGATGACTCCAGCGATTAATCGAGTACTCTAGAAGAAAAATGTTTACCTTTATAAAAAGTCGTCAGACCCCACCCCGTGCCATCAGTCCTATGTGCCATCACTTACCTCCAGTGCCATCAGCTCCCCTATGCCTCCAGCTTGCCCACCAGTGCCTTCAGGTGCTACCAGCTTGCCCTCCCAGTGCCTCCAGCTTGCCCCCTACTGCCTTCAGATGCCCCCCCTTGCCATCAGTCCCCCTCCCTCTTCCCCCTCTTTTCCCCCGCATCAGTTAAGATGTAATACTTACATGTCCTGTAGAAGCGCCTCCGTACACGCCACTGCTCTTCCAGGGTCCCGCGCTGCACTGTGTTCCTGACGTACACACCGCGTCATGATGCGCTTGTACAGGACATGAAAGTATTACATCTTAACTGCTGCGGGCCGACGGAGAGCACGGAGCGGGAGTAAATAGCGCTTTACTCCCGCTCCGTGGTCACATGACACAAACGAATCCTCGATGCAGAACATTTGCTTCGAGGATCTTTTTGTGTCGATTTCATCGATTAGATCGATGAATCGTTTAAGCCCTATGACCTATTTTCAGGGTAGGTTATCAATATCAGATCGGCGGGGGCATAACACCCGTCCCCCCGCCAATCAGCTGTATAAGGAGACGGTGCGGACATGCCGACTCCCTTCTCTCTTTTTGTCCGCTGCTGCAGAGCAGGAAGAGAGAAGGGACTTCTCATACAGCGGGATGCCGGACCCCTGCTGATCTGATGTTAATGACCTATCGTGAGGATGGGTCTTCAGTAGTAAAAGCGTGGACAACCCCTTTAATTACAGATCAATCATAACATTAAAATCAACTTCGTAACATTATGTTGGTCCCCTTCGTGCCACCAACTCTGACCTGTAGGTGTGCTGTGGTATCTGACGCCATGACAGCAAGTGGCGACAACCTTATATATATACAGCGTAAGTCGAATGTAAAGGTGACAACAAATTGTCATTTTTCCAGGATGTTCAAAGTAATCAGAAGTGACAACTAATGGACTGCAGAACACCTTAACGGTGCTGACAGTGTGTGCGTGTGTGTGTGTGTGTGTGTGTGTGGGGGGGAACTATTGGCTTGCTATAAAAGCCATACAATGTAAGTTATGTTTTTTTTTTTTTTTTTTTTTTTTGAGGCTGTGTGGCATTTTTAGTTATTTTTTTTAGAAACTTCACACACTTTTTTTTTTTTTTTTTAGAAACTTCACTGACCATGCTGTGATTTGATAAGATTGGCAAGGGATAAATCAGATGCCAAGAAACTTTCTTAAAATGTCACTGTAAAAATAGTGTTTTTAGGGCATTTTTTTAGTTTCCTATTTTCTCAGCATGTAGCGTCTGACTGTGGCCTTTTTTTTTGTCTCCAAAAAAAGGGGGTGATAACAAAAATGGTGTTTTGAAAAAAGGAAAAAAAAAAAAGTGTGAATCCTCTCTAACAGAATATTAAAATGCTATCTCTGTAAGTAAAGGAAATAATTCCTAGCTAGAAAGTCTGCCATAAGTCCTTCAGATGTTTCTGGTGCTGTCACGGCAGGTGCCCATATATTTGGGGTTTTAAACATTTGCCAATGTCAGAATGACCTGAAAATAAAAGCTTGTAGTTAAACAGTCGTCCACCTGGTGGCACTGTACTTGTTCCGAATGCTTGCAACTGAGCGCATGAGAATAGGCACGTGATGGATTTGAATTTTAAGAGCGTGGGAGGAAATAACACATCTATTTATTTTGCAGAATGGCCAAGAAGTATAAAATGAAACTCATTTACAAGAGGACCTTTAAGGAATTTTTTGAAGAGAAGGTTAAAAATGATGAACAGAAAATGTTGCTGAGAAAAATGCAGGCTTTGGAGGTAATTTGTTAAGTCAATTTAATGGGGAGGACTGTGGTTGTCTGCGATATCGTGTACGCCATTAGATTAGTAATACAAAGTGTGAAAAACTAAGGGATGCATTCAAATGAAATGAGTTTTCTTTCTGGAGCTTTCTCATTAATTTCCAGTTTTGTGCTCGTCAAGAAAAGCGGCGGTTAGCTCTAGTCTACGTATTTGCCGCTGCAGACAATGAATCATAAAGGAAATGGCTCTTCACGTGAAGAAGATCCAGTAACTATAGCTTGAATATAATTACAATATATAATTACATCCGCCTACAGACATGATTAGACAGATACACAGTGTAAGGTTTCTTTTCCCTAATTGCAAACAACTGATGCATCTCTTCCCAGGTAACTGAACTTGGATGGTCTTTGAGTTGACAAGTGTCCTCCAGAGCTTAGTTTCACGGCGATGTGCCACAGTGGAAACTTATCACCTATCCACAGCGCCGTCCTTGGCTGTTTCACAATGTGCTTGTGCAGTGAGGAGGAGCGAGGGGCTCAGACCCCTGTTTCAGTGATTAGTGAAGCCCCCAAGATAGGTGATAAATGTCCATTGCGGGAAAACTCCTTTGACCGGGCACTTGAGGTTGTAAATATAGTCAACCAACTTGAAGGCAATTGAGAACTGATATTGACCACACATCTACACACATTCTGTAGACTTTGGTGTGGAATACTCACCAATATGTGGCAGAAAAATTCTGTTGTGTGAGCATACAAGACTAAGGGCTCATGCACACACTGTGTGTTCCGTGTTTTTTTTTTTTTTTTTTGCAGAACCATTGATTTCAGTGGGTCCGCAGGAAAAAAACGTAAGTTACGCCGTGTGCATTCTGTTTCCGTATTTCCGCATGCCCGTTCCGTAAAAAAATAGAATATGTCCTATTATTGTCCGCATTACGGACAAGGATAGGACTGTTATATCAGGGGCCAGCTGTTCCGTAAAATACGAATCTGTATTTTTTGCGGACCGCAAAATACATACGGTCGTGTGCATGAGCCCTAAGCGTGTGTTACTCATTCAGTTCCTGAAGGACCAATATTCCTTGTCTGTCCTGAGGAAAGAATATTCTCCAAACCTATTCTACCATGAGGGAAACTTGAGAGAAATTTAGTTAAAAAAAATAAATACATAAAATTGTATGTGTATCTAATTATAATTCATAAAGTATAATTTTTTTTATAACGTTCAGAAAAAAAAATATGATGGGCCAATAAGGCCTAATCTGTCATGAAAAAGTCAGAATTGGCTTGGCAAGCTCAACAAATAAGAAATGGTCAAACCGGCCAATCACCTGACTGCCTGCTCTGCTAAACAAAGCCACCCCCCAGTTCCACCAAAAAAATTCACTAGAACTGGGGAACTCACAGAACACTTACATGGTGACCTCCTTTTCGTATGTTTAAAGCCTCCTGCAAACGGCCATATCCATTTTGCGGTCCACAAATTATGGATCCGCAGAACACTGATACTGGCCGTGTGCTTTCCACATTTTGCTGATCGGAACATTGTGCCCTCAGTTAGAAATGCCTATTCTCGTCCCCCCAAATAGACGAGAATGGGACATGTTCTGTTTTTTTTTTTCAGGGCAGCGAAATGGACATACGCACCTTTTGTGAGCCCATTGAAATGAATGGGTTCCCATTCGATCCTCAAAAAATGTAGATGGGATGTGGACCAAAACTACGGTTGTGTGCATGAGGCCAAATTGCAGATCAGCTCATTTCCAGTCACCTCCACTTTCATCCAAGAGGGCCACAGCACTTCTCAGACCACCGGATCCTTACTGTACATGTGCTATTCCAAGACGCTTCCTGCTGCCCTTGGATTGGCCAGCACTGCTCATGTGAACAGTGCTGGTCAATTCAGGAACATGGCTGGATAAACAAGACGCGTCGTGGTCTACTGATGCACAGTATCCATCAGGTAGTCTGAGAAGCAGAGCGGCCATCTTGGATGACTCAAGTCTCTGGGAATCAGCAGATCAGCAACTGAAATTATGAAAAGGAAATCGCCATATAAGTGTTCTGTTCATTCCCAAGTTCACATGAAATTTTTTTCTCTTTTTTAAGTTTATAGTTTAAAACGTGCTTCTTGTCCAATTTCATTCCTTTTAAAAGTCCGTACTGCTGATGCTGGTTTTAGATTTTCATGCTGGATCTCTTGTTTGTTACATGTATAAAGGTCCATTCACACAACCGTATTTTTGGTCTTCTTTTTTTGCCGATCGAATGCGGAGCCATTCATTTCAATGGGATCACAAAAGATGCAGACAGTACACTGCGTGCTGACCGCATCTCTCTGTCCGTCCCGCTGCCCCAGAAAAAGGATAGAACATGTATACTTTCCCGTTTGGAAGACAAGAATAGGCATTTGTAATATAGGGCGGAATGTGTGGGACAGCAAAATGCGGGACGCATGCTGCAGGTATCCGCGTTTTGTGGATACGGTCTTGTGAAAGAACACTTGGGCATCAAGCACACAACCGTATTTTCAGTCCAGTTCTCATTTCAATGGGGCCGCAAAAGATGCGGACAGCACACCATGTGCAGCCCCGCAAAAAAAAGATAGAACATGTCCTATAGTTGTCCATTTTGCGGACAAGGATAGGACATTCCTACAGGAGTTTGAAAAGGAATGATAGCAAGTACACGGCCGAGATCCGTGTTTTGCGGAACTGCAATTTGCAGACCACAAAATGGATACGGTCGTGTTCATGAGGCCTTAGAAACATGTTAGAAATCAGATTGGTCCCTGACATTGTCTTTGAATGAATAGCACTCCCTCCTAGGGACTGGTGTGTAACATGCTTTACAATCTAGAATCGGAAAACCGCAGTATAGAGCTCGGATTAATGGTGCGGTATTTATACAGCGGGAGCTGCAGGCTTTTGCCATTTTATTCTTACTCATTCAATAAATCCATTTTATGGGCTGAAGCTATTATGTGGTAGAAATCTGACACACATTGTGGAGCTTTCCTACAGTTCAGCAAGTGGAAAGATGAGTCTTTTATTTTAGCAGCTTTCATTATGCAGCACTAGCTCAATAGACTATGAAAGAATTGATTATGTCCTTTTTTTTTTTTATATAGTTCTTTTTATCTGCTTCTGTTCAGCCTCTCTGTAGTGGGGGTCTTCAGTTGCCTTGTGCCATGCAGGAAGCAGGAGCTGACCAGTCATTGTCATCTATTGTTAATAGTGTGAAGCTGTGTATTCCACCTCCAGCTTTTTATCAAAGGTGTTACCTTTCATTGTAACCCTGTCCTGAGGTGATAATGAGATGACTGCAGGCCCTATACATTGTGCACACAACGCAAGCTGAAAAGTGATCTCTATAAAACAGCAAGGCTTAGCCTTTTGTTAGGATGTTTCTTGTAGACTGTGACATAGTTAAAAACATTATGGACGAGATGTTTACTCCCTTAGTGCACTGTGATTTATATGTACATCATGGATTGCCTCACATAAAGGCACCATGATATACATTTAAGCCTTTCTACCCCGGAAGTTTATTTTTGTTTGTGTTTTCATTTTTCCTCACTGTCTTCCCAGAGTCATATTTTTTTTATTTTTCCGTTCATAGCTGTCTGAGGGCTTGTTTTTTTTTTTTTTTTGCGGGACAGGTTTTATTTTCCAATGCCACCATTTAATATTGCATATGATGTAGTGGGAAGCAGGAAAAAAATTCCAAATGGGGTGGAATTGGGGAAAAAAAAAAAGAAATTCCGACATTACGTTTTTTTTCTTTACGACGTTTGATATTACTTTCGTTCATTCTACAGGTCAGTGCGAATCCGGGGATACCTTATATGTTTAGGTTTTCTTGCGTTTTGATACTGATAAAATAATAAAAACTTTGGAGAAAAAAATCAGTTTTATTTTTTCGTCACCATATTCTGACCATCTTTAACTTTTTTGTAGTTATGTGAGCGTTAATTTTTTGCAGCGCGATCTTTACTTTTCATTGATGCCATTCTGGGGGGTGTACAACTTTTTGATCACTACTTGTTTAATGTTCTTTTGTGGGAAATGAAAAAACCAAGAACAGGGAATTGACCATTTTGACGTTTTTGTTCTGTTTGTTTGCCTTATGGGGAAAATATTTTTATATTTATAGTATTGCCATTTTTGCATGTGGCTATACCCATGATGTGTGATTTTTTTTTTTTTTTTTTTTTTTGTGTAAAGGTGGGGGGGGGGGGTTGATTTTAATTTTTTTAAATTTATTTTACCTTTGCTTGTTATAGTTCCCTATGGAACTATATAAACAAAATCATTAGTTTGCTATTCTCATAGAGTCCAATGCATTAGCTACAGACAGGTGCTCCAAGTTTGCACATGCTCAGATGCCCTGGTCAGGATTGACTCCCACATATGAAGTGTTAAGTGCCAGTGACCGGCGGTAATGCGGACATGAGCTGTGAGTGTCTGCTCTATGAAGCGGAGTGGCAGCCATCTTTAAAGACCTGGCCAGGTCAGAATGGGGTTGCTGAGATAATTAAAAATCTTACACAGCGCCTACATTGTCTAAAATTAATAAAATTTAATAGTAATAGATTCCCCAGCACCTTTCCCTGCAGCGCTAATATAATATTCCCAGTGCTGTTTGCCGGTAAATAACGTGACAACTGCAGCCAGTCACTGTCCTTCAGCGGTCTACATGGAGAGTAAAGTTGGTACATACACGAGATTTCAGGGACAGGCTTCTGAACATTGAGGATGCTTGGCCTTATCAGTGGCGGAGAGAACAGCAAAGGTGAAGCGGTGCTCCTAAAAAGCTAGGCCCGCCCCTTAGTGCTTAGAGTACCTCATTAGCATAACACTAAAAGTATGAAATTCTCAGAAACTACATATCATATTGCTGTAAGGGGGTTGTAGCATGATCAACCCTAAAAGGCAGTTTGCCTGGTTTCCTCATGCTGACAGATGCAGTTTAAATAATAAACTGCTCTGGACTCCTTTAAAAGGGAACCTGTGACAGAAATGCTGATTTCAGGGGGAGGAGGGGACATTATTGTTGGGCCTTCTTATACTAGGGGAGCACTAGTGGGGTGGGATTTTATACATACAAGGGGTACTATTGGAGGGTATTTTATATACAGGCAGTACTGTGGTTGGCATTTTATTTATGGGGCACTGTGGGGGACCTTGTGTATATACTGAGACTACAGTGGCGGGCATTATAGTCACTGGGGCACTACAGGGGGGCAATTATAGATACTGGGGTGTACTGAGGGCATTCCAGGGTTTGGGATGCTTAAAAAAAAAAAATTAAATTGATCCATTTTTCATGACTGTTTTCAACAGCCATGCAAAATGGCTATTAAAAACTGACAAACGACCATAAAATCAATGCAGAATGGCCAGTCCGTTTTTAATGACCCGTTTTCTTTAACTTTGCACCAGGCGCAGTTGCGGATTGTGACTGCCACCCCTGGACTATACATAATGGGGGATATTTGCTGAACTGAGAAAAGTGATGATCACGCACTGCATGTTGAACCATATTTATCATTCTGTGCTCATGATTTTATGCTTGGTTTATACAGTCATGGCCAAAAGTTTTGAGAATGACACAAATATTATATTTTCACATGATCTGCTGCCCTCTGGTTTTTATGTGTGTTTGTCAGATGTTTTTATCACATACAGAAATATAATTGCAATCCTATTATGAGTAACAAAAGCTTATATTGACAGTTAGAATAAGTTAATGCAGCAAGTCAATATTTGCAGTGTTGACCCTTCTTCTCCAGGACCTCTGCAATTCTCCCTGGCATGCTCTCAATCAACTTCTGGACCAAATCCTGACTGATAGCAGTCCATTCTTGCACAATCAATGCTTGCATTTTGTCAGAATTTGTAGGTTTTTGTTTGTCCACCCGTCTCTTGATGATTGACCACAAGTTCTCAATGGGATTAAGATCTGGGGAGTTTCCAGGCCATGGACCCAAAATCTCTGTTTTGTTCCCTGAGCCATTTAGTTATCACCTTTGCTTTATGGCAAGGTGCTCCATCATGCTGGAAAAGGCATTGTTGATCGCCAAACTGCTCTTGGGCGGTTGGGAGAAGTTGCTCTCGGAGGACATTCTGGTACCATTCTTTATTCATGGCTGTGTTTTTAGGCAAGACTGTGAGAGAGCCGATTCCCTTGGCTGAGAAGCAACCCCACACATGAATGGTTTCAGGATGCTTTACAGTTGGCATGAGACAAGACTGGTGGTAGTGCTCACCTCGTCTTCTCCGAATAAGCTGTTTTCCAGATGTCCCAAACAATCGGAAAGGGGATTCATCAGAGAAAATGACTTTACCCAGCCCAGTCCTCAGCAGTCCACTCCCTGTACCTTTTGCAGAATATCAGTCTGTCCCTGATGTTTGGCTTCTTTGCTGCCCTCCTTGAGACCAGGCCTTTCTCCAAGAGTCTCCGCCTCACAGTGCGTGCAGATGCACTCACACCTGCCTGCTGCCATTCCTGAGCAAGCTCTGCACTGCTGGTAGCCCGATCCCGCAGCTGAAACACTTTTAAGAGATGGTCCTGGCGCTTGCTGGTCTTTCTTGGGCGCCCTGGAGCCTTTTTGGCAACAATGGAACTTCTCTCCTTGAAGTTCTTGATGATGCGATAGATTGTTGACTGAGGTGCAATCTTTCTAGCTGCGATACTCTTCCCTGTTAGACCATTTTTGTGCAGTGCAATGATGACTGCACGTGTTTCTTTAGAGATAACCATGGTTAACAGAAGAGAAACAATGATGCCAAGCACCAGCCTCCTTTTAAAGTGTCCAGTGGTGTCATTCTTACTTAATCATGACAGATTGATCTCCAGCCCTGTCCTCATCAACACCCACATCTGTGTTAATGGAGCAATCACTGAAACGATGTTAGCTGGTCCTTTTAAGGCAGGGCTGCAATGATGTTGAAATGTGTTTTGGGGGATAAAGTTCATTTTCTAGGCAAATATTGACTTTGCAAGTAATTGCTGTTAAGCTGATCACTCTTTATAACATTCTGGAGTATATGCAAATTTCCATTATAAAAACTGAAGTAGTAGACTTTGTAAAAATTAATATTTGTATCATTCTCAAAACTTTTGGCCATGACTGTATATTAATTGGTCTTGGGTATCACTGACTGTGGTATGTTGCACTTTGATTTCAGCAATATCCTTCAGCTCCTAACTCCAGTTTAGTTTCAAAATATGAAGATGATTATGAACACGTTAGAAATCTTAAGGAAAGTGGCAAAGCGAAGCTACCGCTGGTAAGTAGTTGTTTGGGTTCTTGTCCAAAAGAAGAGAGCCTTACCTCAGCTGCATCTCTAACAAGTTTCTATTTTTTTCCCCTTAAGGGCACTCTAAGCAAATCTGAATGGGATGCTACAAGTAAGTGATTCTATAAATCCCGTTGCATTCATGAAGTGGGTACTGTTCCACCAGTTTAGCCAGATTGTAGCCTCTATAATGTAATTGTTCTTATTTTATGTTCAGTCTGTGTCATCTTTCACTACACTTTTGGATTGTGAATGTAGGATTAACAGGGTTTGGCTGGTGCCAGATTACCAGAAAGTATAGGTTTAATCAAAAAGTATAAAAAGTACATGTCCAAGATTTTAATATAAGTTAATATATGTTATATATATGGTTGAGCTTTAGATTTATTGGTACAATTTAGGGGATTTTTTTTTTAAAACCCTTTTTTGTTTCGAGAGACAAGGTGACTAAAAGAAGGAAAAAAAAACAGCACTACTGGCATTGGGTATTAATGCTCTGGGGTATATAGGGTTTTTGTTTGATGGTTTTCCTTAGGCTTCTCTGTGGGGGGGGGGGGGGCGTCTAGAAGGTCTGAAAAAAAATGCATGTCAGAAATGTGTTCCCACAAACCATTCCTGTTTTTTATGGCATTTTTACCAGCCCAAAAACTGCCCCAAAAATTGCATGCAGGCCTAAGGTTACATTCACACTAACAAAAAAACAAGACAAGCCCATTAAAAACAGCCTTTTTTAACAGATTATTTTTAAAATGCCAGTTAGGTTACGGCTACACTGCGACATGTGTTGCTGTAATGTCACGTCATTTTTTTTGTGATGATAGTCTGTGGTGTCACACTGTGACATGCTGTGGTGATGCATTACTGCGACAAATGTCGTTGTGTTGCCCTAGCCTTAAAAATGACCCCTTCACTGAGTTATTCAATAAAATGTATCTGTATAGTGCCACCTGCAGTTTTTTTTTCTTATTTCTTTGACCTGTTCACTGAGATGGCCGCACATGCTCAGTTTCATCAGTCACCTCACTACTGAACTGATAGGTAGAGCATGGACACGCCCCCTTAGCTGCAGCAGAAAAGACACTCCCCTTGAGCTGTCAGCGTGATAGAAATCTAGCAGAATAATGAATGGGGAGATCTCTGGATCCATGTGAGGTACAGAGCTGGTTCTAGCTTTGTTAGAAAGAGATTGTCATGTACTATATGATGTCTGATTTTCATTTTTTACATTATTCATGGGATAACCCTTTAAGCATATGTTGTTATAGTCGCACGCTGTGGGTAGAATTAAAAAGCACTCTGGTAATGTACATAATTATGCTTTTTGAAGTACTTTCATGCCGTTCTACATTACTGCCTGCTAGGTTTAATCCAGGGCTTTTAAATATTTTTTAAGAGGTTTAAGTGACACTTTAGTATCATGTAAGGATATTTTATTACAAACTTAATACGCACCTGCAGTTGCAGCAAGAGGGATTTTCACCTACATTTCCTTAGTGATTATTTTTATTCTAGATGTGCAGTTTTTTTTTGATCTGTATGAAGATCTTTCTTTTGCTGTGGTGCAGGATTTTAATGAATGTGTTTTCTAATGGGTCTTTATTTTAACTTTACAGGCATATATTTATTATTCGCCTTTGAAAAAGAGACTTGAATGAAGACACTTCAGGAAAATTCAGATGGACTTTTCTTTTTTTTTTTTTTTTTTTTTTGAAGCTTGTGAATGTTATGTACATACAGTTAGTTGTAGTTCTTTTTGAAGTCTGTTCAAGTCAAAGTGCCCGTTGCAATTTCTTGTCTGTGACAGGCTGGAGTGTAAATATGAAAAGACCATAGGCATTTTGTACAAATATTTGTCAGATTTCGTGGTTTTTTTTTTTTTTTTTTTTTTTTTTTCTTTCTTCCAGGGGTATTCTGGGGGAAAAGTCTTGCGTACACAGAGTATATTTTTTATCCTTATCATAGATATTCAACAAACATTAAATCTCTTGTATTTTAAGGTCAGTTTATTTAACCTTGTAGTTTAACTGTAAAGAATACCTGTAAATGTAATCCCATTTCACCGGACCTCCCCTGGTAAATTACAGTGAATGACTTTGCAGTGTATTCCCTTCTACAAGTTTTGCAGCTTTAGGGCTCATGCAAACGACCGTTGCTTGGCCGTATTGCGGCCCGCATTCAGCGGGTCCACAATACACAGGCTCCGGCCAAGTGCACCCCGCATCACTTGAATGGGTCCGCAGTCCCAGAGATACGGTGCTGTGTGGAACGGAGGCATGAATTGGAAGCACTACGGAGTGTCCGTGCCTCCGCACTGCAAAAAAGTAGCACATGCATTACTTTTTTTGGGGAGTGGATCGCGGACCACATTCAAGTGAATGGGTCCATGATCCGCATGTGGTGGCCCTACGGTCTGCGCCCGTGTGGTCTGCAGCACGGGCCTGGCCAGCACACGGTTATGTGCATGAGCCATTACAGAGATACTTTTCAGTGTTTTGATACTTGTTTGGTGCATTGTACTTTAGATCTACAGAAGATACTTGCTATTCTACATTCACACAAGTGTATTTGTTTTGCCAGTCTGAAAATCTGCAAAATATGGGTACGGTCTGTGCATCCCTCACTTTTTCCGTGCCTCATTGTAAAAATGCTTATTCTTGCCCACAAAACTAAGAAGATTGGGACATGTACTAAAATTTGCCATACAGATGCGGACAGCAGATGGACACATTTTCTTGGCGCCCCATGGATAAGAACGAGTCAGTGTGCGACCCACAAAAACTGCGATTGCGTGGACCTGTGAATGCAGCCTTACTGTGATGGGGTGGGGGTTGTTAACATTCATAGCTTTGTATGATTTTTGAGGCTCTGTGGATTTGAGGTTTTCCAATGCATTCTCCTCAGACAATGCAAAGACCTCCAAATGCTGTACCCAGTTTTCAGCCATAGGTTTTTGGACTTTACGGGAAGTGAGGGTAGTGGGTGCTAGGCTTAGGCCCCATGCACACGGCTGTTGCTTGGCCGTTCCATGCATTGGGGACCACAATTAGCGGTCCCCAATGTACGGGCACTATCCATGCGGCTGCCGCAATGGACCCAGACCCATTCAACTTGAATGGGTCAGTGATCCGTCCGCACAGCAAAAAAAATAGAATGGCCGTGTGCATGAGGCCTTAGGAGGTTGTATGTTGTAGCATTAAGCAGATGAAAAGATAGAGGCAGCGTCTTGGAATTAATAAAGTATAGAATGGTTCTTCATATGCGGCATTGCAGTGATATAGCCAACTGGGGAACTGTACTTGTTTTAGCCATTATCATTGAAGGTATAGTTTAGTGTGTGTCCGAGTTTTGCTGTTTACATATAGAATGAATATACATAAGTTCAGTAACTTTGTACATGTGGTGCGTTATTTATTAGATACTGGTTCTGAAATACATTGGGTTTACATGTGTTTACATGTGTTTTTGAGCAACTGGAAAAACCACTTGCTTTTTTACAATTACATTACCAGCCAGAATTTTCTGTGCAGTTTTGATAGCTGTTTAAAACCAGGGGTAAAACTTTTTTTTTTTTTTTAAATGCATGTGAGTTTTCTGACTGCTCAAAAATGCCCTGTGTAAACCTAGCCTTGGGCATCTTTCACATTAGTGAAACAGAATACGTCTGGGTCTGTCCAGTGGTTTGGCCTGCAGGGTGACTCCGTTTTGTCTGCAGTTGAAAACGCGTAGGAAGAAAAGCTGAAGAATCCATTCACACGAACGCAAATATACGGGGGCCGCCCGGCATGTGTTCCGCAGCGCTCGGAACACACGCCGTGCGGCCCTATTGAAAATGCCTATATTTGTCCATGTGCATGGACAAGTATAGGACATGCTTCAAAAGAGCCGCGGCTCCCGGCCCCATAGAGGTGAATGGGGCCGCATCTATTCCGCAACCTTTGGCACTCCAGCCCCCAATGCAAACATGCTCGGCTGTCCCACAGAAGTAAATGGAGCACACTAGGAGTAGTTTCTGGAGTGCTGGAGGTTGCTGATCCCTGCACTAGTAGATACCCTGTCCCAGGATGGTGCAGACTTTTTGTTCCAGGACAAGGACATTTGGCTTACGAAAAATATTTGGAGCAATTAGGAATAATAGTTGTAATTTAAATGCTATTTTGAATACACAAAATACCCAGGACAAACCAATGTGAAGGTCCCTTTGTGTGTTGCCCCACTGGCCTTCTTTCAATACACCCCCTGTGTTTTGGCACAGGAGGCACTAAGCATGGACCGCTTGTGCCCACATCATGTTTTACATTCCTGTACAGCACTTTCATGTGGCAGGCCACAGGTTGTTGAAGCAGGAGCAGCTGAGCCAAATGTGCATGTTCGTGTAGTGGAAGCAGCTCTCCACTACAATTCTGAGTCCAGGGCACAGTGGAGTGATTTTAGATGAGATGGGCGGCTTCCATCTCCTCCCCAACATCATGCTGTACATTCCTGTACAGCGCTTTGATGTGAATGCTGACTGAGTGTAGCATGAGCTGCTCTCTGCTGCATCGGTGATTGGTACAGCATAGTGTTATCTAAAAGATCACAGTTCTCTACACTTACACCACAGTATTCTATTCCTGGTTATGACTTCCACATGTGACATCATCAAAGGTCCTTTAGCTTCCAGTGATTGGAGTTTTCATATGTGTTTGTTTGCTTTGCTTTGTTCAATTCTGGAGACCTCACCTGTAAAAGGATATTGCTAAAATAGAACAGGTCCAAAGAAAAGCTACAAAAATGGCGGGAGGTCTAAAGCATAGAACTTATCAAGAAAGACTCTGAGTTCTTAATATGTATAGTCTGGAGGAAAGAAGAGAAAGGGGGGACATGATTGAAACCTTTAAATATGTTAAAGGACTGAATAAAGTTCAGGAGGGAAGGGTTATTAATAAGAAACTGAACACAAGAACAAGGGGGCACAATCTGAGGTTAGTTGGGGGAAAAAAATCAAGAACAACATTAGAAAATATTATTTTACTGAAAGAGTAGTAGAAGCTTGGAACAAACTTCCAGCAGAGGTGGTTGATACATCCACAGTAACTGAATTTAAACATGCCTGGGATAAATGTATGTATCCTAAGATGATAATAAAAGGGCAGACTAGATGGACCAGGTGGTCTTTTTCTGCCGTCAATCTTCTATGTTTCTATGTTTGCAGTGTGTTGGGCCCTTTCAGCATGGAGATGACTGTGTTGCTCCTCAAGATCATGTACCTTCCTGCCTCCAATAATCTTACAGATCCATGTGAGACAGGGAAAGAGGTGTGTGCAGAGCCACATCTCTCTCATTGATCCAGCAGAACGCTGTATGAGCACCCTGCTGGCTCATTAAGGAAGCAGTCAGGGAGGTCTGGCACTGCTGGACCACCCTGATTGCAGACTATAAGATATGAGATTTTGAGTCTTTCACCTATATAACTTACCGCAGTGCCCCACAGAAGATTGCATACACATCCCAGACATACCTGTGTGCAGTCTGTGTCTGTATTACATGTCCAGGAAAAGCACTTTTATTCTGCTGGAAAACAGCTCCCAAAGTGCCCAGCTCTGCTGCTGCAAGTTCTCAAAGCAAACCAGACTAAAGAGAGGAGGGCTGCTTTAGCTGCTCATATCTTAGGATTGGTAGCAGATAGAAAAATGGTATCCCAAGCTTTCAAATGATACCAAAATCACAGCATTAAATCCAGTATATCAGAAGATATAGCTGTTAGAAATCCAGTCGGGAGAGAAAGTGGTTTTAGTTTCACTTTCAGTTGGGCACTTGAGCTGTTTTCCTGCAGAATAAAAGTGCTTTTTCTTGACATGTAATACAGACACACAGTGCACACAGGTATGTCTGGGATGTGTATGCAATCTTCTGTGGGGCACTGCTGTAAGTTATATAGGTGAAAAACTCCCTTTAAGAAGTGCCTCTTATAGTCTGGAAAATACAGTAAATCCTTTAGTGTCATATGGTCATCCAAGTACATGGTGGCAGTGTTTTTGTTACAAAGCGACACAAGAAGCACTAACTTGTCTGTGGGATATAGATAGATAGAGATGATAGATTCACACACTTTAGAAGCTGTGATCAGAATGCAAAAGATGTTCCATATAAAATTATGCTTATATACACATACACGTTGAAATGAATTGGTCAGGATTCACTGTGGCTGCTGTCTGTTTGCAAAATGGATCACTTCTGAATGGAAAACTAGCCTGTGTGAAATTCGCCTTACATTTCACTATTTTGCTCACCATTATTGGAAACTGTGGACAACTTGTTAGACACATACAGTTTTTCTTAAGCTCAGAGCATATTGAGTTGTAGCTGTTTAGCATATAGGCTGAACTTCTCCATGGGGCTACATTCAACTGACGAAGGCTAATAGAATGTTTTTGTTTTTTTTTGTGACCACTTGTTGCCTTCAAAAACAGCATGAATTCTTCTAGGTACACTTGCACACTGTTTTTTGAAGGAATTTGGCAGGGAGGTTGTTCCAAACATCTTGGAGAATTAACCACAGATTTTCTGAGAACGTAGTTTTGCTCAAATCCTTCTGCCTCTTCATGTAATCCCAAACAGACTCAATAAGGTTGAGATCAGGACTTTGTGGGAATGTATCATCACTCCTAGGACTACTCGTTTTTCATAGTTCAGTTACATCTACTCTCACATTTTTTTGTGTGTGTTATTGTCATAGTTGTCCTTGGTGCATTCTGTATCTACAACCCTTGGCTCACAATTCTGGAATTACCACACCAGATAGCCACGCAATTTTCAATTTATAGCAAATACACAGAGAAAATAAAAAGCAAATGATTGTCTTGGAGACTGCTCACACCTAGTACAGCAACAAAATTCAATTTCTTTCAGCTGATTTCTCACAGTTCTATCACAATGAGATAAAAAAAGACAAACCTACCCTCACAGATCCCCTGCTGCACCCATTCTAACTATTTCTGTGTGTGCAGCTGGTCTCTGCTCATGGGTTCATTGACAATTCGCAAATGTCTGAAGATCCATGTGCAGCCAATCACAGGGCTGAGATGATCTCTGCTATGCCCAGAGATTGGCTGAGCAAACGTTTTAGGGCATTTCCTGTGTGTCAAGACTACAGCAGGAAGTAGGGACCACCAGGGAACTTGGTAAGGTCTCGTTCACGTCTACATTTAGAAGTTTGCCAGGGTATCCCAGCACAGAGCAGTTGGCCAGGTCCCCATTGATTGCAGTGGGGTCTAGGGGGTGATCCGGCTGATTTCCGGGATAAATGCCGGGTTTCAGTCAGACAAAAAAGTTGCATGCAGTGATTTTTGGTCCGGCCGGCAGATGGATCACAGAAACGGAGATGTGAACGAGGCCCCCACTGGAAACTCCTTTAAGGAAAGTTGCATACAGTACTGTCTGAGAAAACAAGTCTCAGACGGAAATGGCACACAAGAACAGATAATTATATGAACACAAAATTAGACGTTATGGCTATTGGAACGTGGGAGGAAAAAATGAAAATGCAAAATCATAAATGGGCCCAGTTCTCATCAAAGCTCATGTTAAATCCTTGCAAAAAAAACAGTCATTCTACTAAAGGAAAGAGTGCTTATATTTTCGATACAGCGATTGGATGCTACCTGAAATCTACCCTCCCCATTATAGTGAATGGGGCCAGACAATAATGCGGTAGCTTCCAGGAATGCAGAGAGAATCCGCAGACTGTTCCCTGTCGGATCTAAAAGCACTAGTGTGAAACTAGGCTATGCAAGGTATTATACCGTTAGAACGCTTCATCATAAAATTCACATACTGGGGATTTAAAGTCCGCACTGCAGGGCACATTTATAGCAGCAACGAGGTGGATGGGATATTAAAATATCTTCTCCATACACTGGCTCAATGAAGTGTCCAGTCCCTTATGTACCCGAACAACAGCCCTGGGAGGTCATTTACAGTAATAATAACAGGAGGGAACTGAGAAGAGTACCGGCAGCCTGCTGTGCATCTTCCCACCAGGATTTTTTCCCATACAGTCTATTGCCAGTGTGCCCTGCTGTGAGATTTTACTTTTAAAGTGGATTAAAGGATAACTAAACCTTTGAAGAAAAAACAAAGGAGCAGAGATGCTCAGCACACTCTTCCCTTTGGCTTTCATTGGCTCAGCTTAGCTTTTTAAGCATATGGAGTAGAGATCTAATATACTTTCTATAGATCAGTATTTCTTCTGTTTGAAAAGCCAATTAGAGTGCCCTGAGCAGTGATTCTGTTGCCTTTTCATCTTGCATCAAAGGTTTAGTTACTGGTGTCCATTAAGAGGTTGTCCATTACAATAGTCCATGTTCCCCCATGTGATTGGAGCCTTAGACATGCATGTGCTCTTCCATGTTCATTCAGTTCTATGAGACTGCTGTATTCAGCTATCTCCGGCAGTCCAACAGAGTTAAATGCACTAACACAATTGATGCAAATAATATATGTAGACAAAGCCCTCATTCTGGTATGATGAAATCTAAGATTCCAATATATTTTGATCGAAACACTTCTGTGACCACCAACCAGCGCCAAGGTGGTCTCAGGGAGGATCTACTCTATATATTGGCTAAGAATCTCAGATTTTATCATACCAGAATGAAGGCTTAGTTTATATATACTATTCCCATCTATTATGTTAGTGCATTATTTTCAGGGATTTTTCTTTTTTAAATGTAGCCATGTACATCCACATATTTATCACATTGTGCAGGATGTTTATCTTTTCAATGTTTTTTTGTCCATTCATACAAATCGGATCCCCTCTCCACTAATCCGTGGAGTGGGGATATGTCATAATGGGGAAAGCCGTTTAAAGGGATTGTCCTGGAGTTTGAAACCGTATATAGAGAGAGCAGTCAGAGCCCCTAGTGTTCTGCAGTTAGGGACCAGTGCTTGGAGGGGAAGACTCTGCCAGTCTGCATGAGTGACCAGAAGAAGACGCTGAGATGGGGACTATGATCCACAGACCATGGGTCACCAACCCTGTGACCAACGATCTTCTGGGACTACTGAGCTACAGACAGCTTCCACCCTCTGACCAGGGTACCAGCCTTCTGAGAGAGAAGAACAGCTAGCTCAGGCATCACTTTTCCCAAATACCACCATTATCAAAGCTGCCTTATTCTAAACTTATTAGCCTACCATCGTGCCCTATGGCAAAACAGGTTAGATTTTCAGTTGCTGTTGGTTACGTCCTGTAGTGGAGCCTTGTAATACAGGATGCACAGGCTCACTGCACTTCTTTTCCTTCACTTCAGTGATGTGCAGTTATGGATGGACAGACAGAAAACAGAGCAAAATTCATCCTTATGTTTATCTGTCTAACAAATGATAGACATTAGCACAAGTTGTGTCTGTTATAAATCCAGTTACACAAAGCATTTCGAGTGAATAGGACGGAGCCATCTTATTGAAGAGAATGGGGCGGCACAGTTATAATTACATACACCAGCTCACCACTGTGATGTCGATGGCAAGCAGATAAACAGTCACAAGAACATAATGCCCATATGAGCTCTGCATTCTCTTCAAACAGCTGATCGGTGGGGGTGCCAGCAGTCTGTCCCCCACCGATCTGATATTGATGACCTATCCTGAGGATAGGTCATCAAATTACAAAAGTGGACAACCCTCTTTAAGTTTTATCTAAGCCTGATTACTTACATGATAGTAAGAAAAAGCCCAATGTCACCATTTTACTACAGTAAATTTGTTATTAGGCTCCATTCACATGTCTGTATGTTTTAATCGGCATCCGTTCCGCAAATGTGGAATCCAGAATGCGGATCCATTCATTTCCATGGCTCTGCAAAAAATGCAGACAGCACTCCGGATGCTGTCAGCATCTGTTGTTCCGTTCCATAATGCGGATCCGCATATAAAATAGAGCTTGTCCTACTTTTGTCCGCATATGCAGTCTGTGGTCCCATTGTAGTCATTGGGTCCGCAAAAAATGCGGATGATGTGCGGAATGCATCAATATGTCATCCGCATATCATCCGCAATTGTGGATCCATTTCCGGGAAATAGAAAGAAATACCCTGCCAACATATATTCCTCCTTCCTTTTTTTTTGCGGAAAAATGGAACGGATGCGGATGTACAATTGGTAAAAACGGAAGGTTTTTGCAGAAACACCGAAAATCTGGAAAAGAGAAATACGGACGCGTGAATGGAGCCTTACTAAATTATCGGCCAATTACGAACTAGTAAGAACTTTGACTCACTGACTCCACAGCCCTGCTCTGTGTGAAGGAATCCTAAAGCAGCAAAAATTATTTTCTGTGTCTATACATTATGACTTGGCATGCTGTGTCTGCATTTTAGGCCTGTGTTGCAGTTTTGTTAAGACTCCTAAAGCTAGTACTGTGAAGTGCTTTTGTGCCCTTGACTTTCTATAATACATTTCAGTAAATCTCGACTGATGTTTCTTTTGTTTATAAGAACGTTTATTAGCAACTGAACAAGAAAAATAATCAGGCTTTATGTCAGTATCTCTAATGGAAAATAACAGTGATAATTACCAAAGTTGTATATCACTTAACCCCTTGCTGACAGAACGATTTTCCGTTTTTGGTTTTCATTTTTTTACTCCCTGCTTTATTGGAGCTATAGCTTTTTTTTTATTTTTCCATTCAAATAGCTGTATGAAGAATTGTTTTTTGCAGGGCAAGTTGTACTTTTTAATGGCACCATTTAGTATTGCATAGGATGTAGTGGGAAGCTGGAAAAAAATTCCAAATGTGGTGGAATTAGAAAAAAGAAGGCAACTCTCTCACAGTTTTATGGGTTTTGTTTTTATGTTGTTCACTGTGCAGTAAAACTGCCTTGTGCTCTTCATTCTCCGGGTCAGTACAATTATGGTGATACCACATTTGTATAGTTTTTCTTGTATTTTAATACTGAAAAAAAAATTAAAACCTTGAAAAAAAAATTTTCTTTTCATCACCATATTCTGGCCTCTAGGACTTTTATGTAGCTATGTGTAGCTAAGAGTTGTGTGAGGGATCGTTTTTTGTGGGGTTATCTGTACTTTTCTTTAATATCATTTTAAAGAAATCACTTATTATTCACTTATTAATCACTTATTATTCAATTTTTGTGGGAGGTGAAGTGACCAAAAGAAGGTGAGATTTTTTTCTGTTTTGCTGGTTGCCGTATTGGATAAATTCTTTTTTTTACATTTTTATAGTACGGGTGTTTTCACATGCGGCGATGCCCATGAAAGACGAGATGTCCTGTATTCCTTCATAAAAAAAAACTATTCATCAAGGAAAGCCAAAGGGTATTAAGTGCAGAATACACAATAAAACACATTAGTAAACACATTAGTAAACCGCAAAACAACTCTGAGAATCTTAGAAGGTTCACAAATAAATGTGATTTTAATGGTGTTATGTTTTATTATCTACAAGTGACACTGAAAAAATACCCATGAATAGCTATTTTTTTTATGTGTTAAAGGATGGAGACAAGGATCTCTATTAGTTGTAAAAATTATATGTTATTATTCTTAACCCCTTCACTCATTATGACGTACCTGTACGTCATAATGTGAGGGGATGTATGGGGTGGGCCTCTGCAGCGCTCCATTGTACCGTCCCCGTCATTTAACCCCTCAGGTGCCACAATCAACTCTGATCACGGCACCTGTGAGTGAAGGCAGAAGGATGCGGCTCCATCTGCCTTCAGATTGGAGCCCCTGCAGTGAAATCGCAGGGCTCTGATCAATTTCCATGGCAGCCTTGACGCTGCTGAAGCACTCCAGGTCTGCCATGGCAATCTCCATACTCCTATTCACCCTAATAGGGATCTAAAAAAAAAGTGAGAAAAAGATAAAAATAATAATAAAAAAAACAATATATTAAAAGTTTAAATCACCCCCCTTTCCCAATATTTCATATAAAAATATATAAACCATTAAAAAAAACATTAGGTATCGCCAAGTCTGAAAATGTCTGAACTATTAAAATATATTTTTTAATTCCTGTACGGTGACTGATGTGATAGAGAAAACATGAAAAACACGATATTCGCCATTTTTTTGTCATTGCCATTTTTTCTTGTCTCTCCCAAAAAATTTAATATTAGTGATCAAAAAGTCAAACATACTGCAAAAATGGTTATGGCTGTCAGAATATGGCAATGCAAAGAAAATTTTGATTTTTTTCAAAGGTTTTCATTTTTTTAAAAGTACAGTAGTAAAAAAAAAACAAGTTTGTTATGGCCTCATTTGTATTGAGCCACAGAATAAGGACATCAGGTTATTTTTAGCGCACACTGAACACTGTGATGTCAAAACCCTAAAAACCTTTGTGGAATTCTGTTTTCAATTTTGCCACACACAAATCAATTTTCTTCCCATTTTCCAATACAAGACATGGTAAATTAAATGGTGACATTAAAAAATGCATTGTGTCCCGCAAAAAATAAGCACTCGTATAGCTATGTGAATGGAAAATAAAAAAGTTATAGTTATTGGAACGTGGGGAGGAAAAATCCAAAATGCAAAAATGAAAATAGGCCTTGACATCAAAGGGTAATATACAGATAATTAGATGAGGTTTAGGATTGGGCCTCTTTCACACGACAGCATTTTTTGCGGGCTCCGATCCGCATTTTTCACATGAAAAATGCGGACCCATTCATTTCTATGGGCCCGCAAAAAATACTGAGAGCATACCGTGTGCTGTCCGCATCCGTATGTCCGTTCTGTTGCCCGCAAAAAAAAATAGAGCATGTCCTATTCTTGGCCGCAAAAAGCGGTTTGCGGACCCATAGAAGTCAATGGGTCCGCAAAAAATGCGGAACGCTACGGAAGCCTTTCCGTATGTTGTCCAGATCTGTTGCCCAGGGGGTGTAGACCACTTAAAAAAAAAAAAAAGACACTTTCCGTTTTTTTAAACGGTCCGCAAAAAACGGAACACATACGGAGACACAACGTCCGTTTTTTGCGGAACAACGGAAACATTGCGGAATACAAACGGAATCTTAAAAAAACGGAAAACGGACCCGTTGGACCGCAATTTGCGGACCGCAAAAAACAACGTTCGTGTGAAAGAGGCCTTAATCAAAGTTTATTTTGCTTTGGGAGAGGACCGCTATGGTACCATTGGAAAGTGTTATTTAAATGCAGTGTTAGGCCAACAAAAGTTCAAGGACTTTGTGTGTTTTATTTGATCCATTTGATGCAGGGTGGAGGGGAAACCACCCCATCAATGGCTTTTCCTGACATGGACTGAGTTTAAAATTATGGACCGAGTGCAGGTTTTGTCAGCTGTTAAACAGAGCCAGGACTGGAAACCTCTGTAGGGTCCAGGGGCTGCCCAAGTAAACAACACCAGGTGTGGTAAGACACAGTTTTTGGTGACCTGTCTACCAACAATAAAAGACTTCAACCCCTATTCTGCCATGCTGAACAAGGCCTTACTGCTCGTACTACAGCTGTTCAGGGGTGGACCTCAAAGGTAATCATCTGCCCAAGACCTCCGGACCAACCAGCAGGGCTGATGCAACGATCTGCAGACCAGTAAGGGGAGGAGGTTCTAGTATCAAAGCTTCTGCCACAGACAAGGTAATAGACTGTCTAACACCCACTGAAAAGAGGCTCTGAGACCTGCACTGTCATTATACCTGCAAACTCCATTCACATCAATACAGAGAAAATAAGGAGCGGTAATAGAATGAACTTTGGAACAACACAAAAAAGGTCCATGCAGGTGCACAAAACATCAAGATTGGACAATTGACTTTGCACCAGAGACTTTGTTATTAAAGAAAATTAGAAGTGAAGAAGACTTCAGTGAGACATTTCTTGTCAGTCCACAGTTTTTTTATTTTTGTTTTTTTTAGAGATCCAATGGTTCCAAAGTAGTTTTATGTCAAATGACTGGGCTATATACTGTATATACAGCATCTCACAAAAGTGAGTACACCCCTCACATTTTTGTAAATATTTTATTATATTTTTTCATGGGACAACACTGAAGATCTGACACTTTGATACAATGTAAAGTAGTCAGTGTACAGCTTGTATAATCGTTTAAATTTGGTGTGCAATCAAAATAACCCAACACAGCCATTAATGCCTAAACCGTTGGCAACAAAAGTTAATACATCAAAATATCCAGTAATTGAAAGAAAGAGCGGCACTCACCGTAAAAAGTTGAAGGCTTTATTACATGTCCAGCAAATACATACAAGTATGGGGGCGGATGGCAAACACCTCCTGCATGCTGCAAGTGACGGCCGTTTCGCGCACACTGCGCTTCGTCAGGCTCTGCACGTCACATCACCTGTGACCTCTCACCTTTTTAAATCACTCTAAACGCCTTCACATGCGCAACAGTGTAGTCAAAGGGAGACTCATTATGCATGCATTTAAACAACACACAAAAAAAAAAAAAAAAAAAACAACCACAAGAAAACACACACAATATTTATAAAAACACGCTCAAATCATTTTTATCATTGAGCCCTAATGCTCCTAAAGCTTCTGATTTCATAATCCACCTAGATTCCTTTCTAAGCAAAAATCTGTGTCTATCACCCCCATGTGGTTGTGTGGGCACAGTTTCTAGTCCGATGAATTTCAAAGCTTCTGGGTTACTATCATGGTCTAGCCTGATATGTTCAATCAAACGCGGACAACCTTTTCCTGTGGTTATTGATGAAAAGTGTTCTCTGAACCTTTCATGAAGGGGCCTAATAGTTTTACCGATGTAGAACCTACCGCAAGTACAATATACCATATATATAACATATTTCGTTTTACATGTGATCAGCTCCCTGATCCTATGTTCTAAACTACCTACTTTAACATATTTTAGTTGGCCATTGTACTTGCAGTGTGAACAGTGACCACATCTATAGTTACCTCTAGGTGGCAATGCATCTAGCCATGTACTAACTCTATTCTCCTTAAATCTACTATTCACTAGTTTATCCCGCAAGGTATAAGTTCTTCTAAAAGATATCAGGGGTTTTGGGTCAATTAATTCTTTAAGCTGTTCATCTCCCAGCAGTATGTCCCAATTCTCCCTTATGATGCGTTTAATTTTATCTGCCATAGGACTATACCTGAATGAAAAGGGGCAAATACTTGTTCTGCCTCTATATTTCTTCCTGGTGTTGCCTGATTTGGCCAGGAGATCCTCCCTCTTTATTTGCATCACTTTGTTCAGGGAACCTTCTAACATACTCTGGGGATAACCTCTCATAAGGAGTCTTTTTTTTAAATCATTGGCTTGTTTCATGAAACCCTCCTCACTATTATTAATTCTCCTTAATCTAATGAATTCACCATAGGGGACCGACTCTTTTACACTATTAGGATGGTAACTCATATGATGTAAGAGAGAGTTAGTAGCAGTGGGTTTGCGAAAACCGCTCACCCTCATCTCCCCCTCCCTTAATTCAATTGAGACATCCAAAAAATCAAGTTTATGTCCCCCAAAGACATGAGTGAAAAGCATGTTAATATCATTCGAGTGATTCAAATATGTCACAAAATCATGGAATTGATTTTCATTGCCAGACCATATTATGAACACATCGTCCATATATCGTAAAAATAGCTTAATGTAGGGAAGAAAGGGATTATTTACAGTGTAGACAAATTTATCCTCCAATCTGGCCAAATAAATATTGGCGAATGTACAAGCTACCGCTGTCCCCATGGCCGTCCCAAAGCATTGGCGATACCAGGTGTCACCGAACATAAAGGTATTATTTTTTAAAATCACTTCCAATGCCTCTCTAACAAAATTGATGAAGGTGCCTGACTTGTTTGTGCCCTCCAAAACTTCACATATCGCCTCCACACCCGCATCCTGAGGGATACGGGTGTAGAGGCTTTCTATGTCCAAGGACACAAGGCTGAGCCCCTCCACCCCCTGAAAGGAATTCAGTGCCTGGAGGAAATCGCTCGTGTCCTTCACATAAGAAGGGATATTTTTCAAAAGAGGTCTTAATAACCAATCAATATACCTGGACAAATGCTCGGTGACTGACCCTATACCCGCCACAATGGGACGGCCAGGGGGACGCTCGGCAGATTTATGTAATTTAGGGAGGAAATACCAAGTAGGCTTAGTTGGGAACAGTGGTAGTAGTTTCTCAGCTTTATTTTTGGACAAAATCTTCAACTCCACATATTTGTGCAGTATACTCCTAATCTGTGACTGTATTTTAGAAGTTGGATCCTTAATTAATTTTTCATATACTTCACTATTACCCAACTGCCTATTGGCTTCTTCTTTGTAGTATTCCACTGACATTACCACCACATTGCCCCCCTTGTCCGCCGGTTTGATAACAATATTTTTGTTGTTTTGTAGCCATTTTATGGCTTTAACTTCCTCTTTATTAATATTTGGTTCATCTACCAGATAAACTAAAGCCTTGATATCCTTCAGAACCTTTTTATAGAAGGTATCAATACTACCACCGGCGGGCAAGGGGGGACAAAATGTGGAGGGAACTCCTCCTGTAAAAGCAGAGATAGATGAATCTCCTGATTTATGTGACAGATTGTCCTCAGTCAAGAACTGTAGACAGGCCACTTCTTCTTCATTGAAGTTAGTTGACATACTAAAACCTAAAGGGCCAATAGCAGTGGGGGTCTCTCCTTCCTTTGATTCTGTTCTACTAGGAGGTTTATTAGAATATAATCTACGCAGATTCAATTTGCGAACTGCTTTAAATAGATCGATCTCGAACTGGACCGGGTCAAACCCCTCCACCAGACTAAACCCGAGGCCTTTTTCAAGGACCCTCAGGCAGTCGGGTGGAAGGGGTCGGCCCGCCAAGTTCGCAACCGTGCTACATACTGATGGCTGAACAGCAAGAAATGGGTTCAATTCCTCCAAGATACTTTTTTTCTCTTGAATGCCATTTTTTGGCCTCCTTTTTTTCTTGTATTTTCCCCTCCCCCTTCTAGTTTTGTGCCTAAAGGGATATTTTGATCATCCAACTCCATTTTATTAAAGGAGTCTATAGTAGTTAGTTCATCCGAAATACTTGAATCTGAATCCGTGGTCCAATAATCACTTTTCACACTCCGGTTATATCTCCTTCTTTTTCTTTTACCACTGTTCCAATCAAATACTTTGCCTTGTTCGTAGTCTTGTTTATCACGTATGAACTTGTCTCTTTTTCTTGCTTTTATATCTGCCTGGATTAACGTCAATTTTTTATCCAGTTTTTTATCAAAGTTCCGATACTGATTTTCTGTCAGGCGTCCCTGTAACTCTGTTTTCGCTTTAGTTAATTCCTCCTTAATTTTTTCATATTCAATTACGTTTCGATTTAGCACGGTATCCAATATACGTAGAGAGAATTCAGCATGTAATTCTTGCCAATCTGCTACAAATGTTGCGTCCTCATGGAACTGCAGTATTTCTTTGTAGATTCTGAGCCCTCTAGGGACTCGATTACTCTCTCTATAAGACTTTAAGGAGTTAACTGTCCAGAAAGCACGGACCTCTTTATCTGCTAAAGTGATTTGCAAAAGACTTGCTGTTTGAGAGCTGAGCACCACCGTTTGTTGTGATCGACACCCGGTATTCAGGTGGATCCTGCTGTAGGGTTGAGGAGTAGTGCCATCCCGTTCTTATTATCTTATATTTGATTTAAAAGTTAATACATCCCTAAGTGAAATTGTGCCCAATTAGCCATTTTCCCTCCCCAGTGTCATGTGACTCGTTAGTGTTACAAGGTCTCAGGTGTGAATGGGGAGCAGGTATGTTAAATTTGGTGTTATCCCTCTCACACTCTCCCATACTGGTCACTGGAAGTTCAACATGGCATCTTATGACAAAGAAGTCTCTGAGGATATGAAACAAAGAATTGTTGCTCTACATAAAGATAGTCTAGGCTATAAGAAGATTATAGTGCCGGACACATGCTGTCTGCACACCATTAGCGGCAGACAGCACTCTTTCTTTGCAGCCATAATTAATACAGTACCTGCTCCTGATGACACAGGGGAATCACTCCCTTAGTAGAAACACATCGAGCAGCCATTAGGTCCACATGCTGAGTGGACATGGTGAACCTTTATCTAGAAGATAGTGTGTAGGGCAGATACGTTAGTTACGTTAGTAGCACTGTTACTAAGTGAGTGCTGCTGTACAACACAATACAGAGCACTGGCTTACTGCCTAAAACCTTACAGGTATAGACTGAGCCGTTTATCAGGACGGCTGGTCTTGATTGCTGCTCTTTGTAGCAGCTGATCCTCGGCTAAGGTTTTTTTTTTTTTTTTTTGAGTCAATATATTTCACCTTTTTTTTTTTTTTTAAACTTTTATTTGACAAATAAACAACATACAAATGTACAAAAGTGTACAACACATAAGAACATCCTGCTGTTTAACATAAACCACATCATATATGGTCAAAGTACATATCATCCTTACATTAAAGAATTATATTCAAGGCCTCCATCTTAACCCCTTGCCGCCTAGACCACATTTAAAAACCTAATCAACTTTGCGTCGAGGGTAATTGCAACTTCCCGAGAGTACCCCTCAGTTGTTCCGTGAGATACCACTGCGTGAGGGTGAAAGGTCTCATTACTGACTCAATCTCTGCTACAGAAAGTAGCTGCGTGATAAATTTGCGCCACTTCGAAAAAAACTTTGTAAGGTTCCCTTCCTTATGGCGCTCTGCCTCTTTACGTTCCAAAGCCAGAAGATCTTTCAAGCCTTGTATGATCCGGTCTTTGGAAGGTACATGCGGCTGTAGCCAGCACTGCAAAAGGCATCTTTTTGTCACCAGACAAATCGCATGGAACAACACAGGGAGTTTTCTCTCTCTTGGTCCCCCAGCATCCACTTCTTCCCAATAGTGAAAGAGATATATCATTGGCTGTAATGGAATTTTGATATTCCATACATCGGTTATCACTTGAGCTACTTGTTTCCACAGATGGGCTGATTGTGGACAGCTCCATAAACCATGGAAAAGATCTGTTTTAGGAGTCGCACATTTAGGGCAGCTAGTCAATCTGTCGGATCTATTGGGCGATGGTGGCAGATTAAAGGCATATATGGCATTGTGCATTATTCTAAATGTCTCTCCAGGACTCATTTAGTACAGTTCTTCTCACCGCTCCCCATCCTACCAAAAGTTTTTCCTCTGCTTCTCTATCCTCTAAAAGCTATGCCCAAACCCTAAAGGACAATGGGGGTAAGCTATCTCCCAAAGCCTCTCTCACCTGGAAATAGAGCCAAGAGATTGACTGCGGATAAGAATTGTTAATTTAATTTAGGATAAGTCCCAAATTAGACTTAATACTCAGTTGTCTGTGGTGTTCAAATTATGTTAAATTTCCCCCTTCATGGTAAGAGGGTGCGGCCACAGCACAAGAAATGCACGTCCAGTCTCATTGCTGATCATGCAGATCTCTCCTGGTTACACCCAGGGAGCTAATTTTATTAGAAATACATGTTGGTGTAATCACACCCCCCTTTGTCATCAATTGTAATATGTCCAATTACAATCATACAAGTATACATTAAACAACAAATCAAAAGAATGATAATGGCAGCCAATGGGATACACATTATTTCATCTATCTGGGAAATTCCATATGCATATTTCAACTTCTGCTAAGTTCCTGTTTTCCTACAGACGTATCAAGTGATTATGAGTCATTTTTATTTTTAAGCATATGTGACATCTAATGGAGATTAGAGATTATAAGATACTAGCAGAAAGATCCGGCTTCGCCTGGGTATATTTCATCTATTTATTTAATGTTTCTGTGTGTCGTTGCAGAGAGAAAGTCAATGTAGCTGACAGAAATTGATTTTTACCTTCATTTTTTCAATCCCTATTGGCTGCGGAGTGGGAGGGGGTGTGGTTTAATGGGACATGGGGGGGGGGTGTTAAGTCCTTCATTTCAGGGTGGCCTGAATTATAGGTTAATGCCATGGTAATTTGAGGAATCACAATGGGTAGCAGTGGAAGAAAACATTGCTTTGCGCGGGTATATTTAATCTATTTCATTTAATGTTTCTGTGTGTCGTTGCAGAGAGAAAGTCATTCTTCCTCCCATCCCTGCAGCTGACAGATGTTGATTTTTACCTTCAATTGTTCAATCTCCATTGGCTGCGGAGTGGGAGGGGTCATGGCCTGACTGAGTCGGGGGCATGATGTTGCAAGACCTGGGGCAGGGTTTTAAGTCCTTCTTTTGATGGTGGCCAGAATTACAGGTCGATGCCATGGTAATTTATGAGGACATGCCATGGGTAACGGTGGAAGAAAACATTGCTTTGCATGGGTATATTTAATCTGTTTCATTTAATGTTTCTGTATGTTGTTGCAGAAAGAAATCCAACTTCCCTCCCACCCCTGCAGCTGACAGAAGTTGATTTTTACCTTCATTTTTTCAATCCCCGTTGGCTGCGGAGTGGGAGGGGGCGTGGCCTGACAGAGTCGGAGCGTGGTTTCGCGAGATCTGGGGTGGGGGTCAGAGTGGCATGAATTACAGGTCGATGACATGGTAATTTATGGGGACCTGCAATGGGTAGCAGTGGAAAAAAACATCTTTTATTGGTACTGAATGGTCGTAGTCTAAAATTAGTCAATTTCATCTACGATTTTTGTGTGTCGTTGCAGAGAGAAATTCACCCTCCCACCCCTGTAGCTGACAGAAGTGTATTTTTCCCTTCATTTTTTCAATCCCTGTTGGCTGCGGAGTGGGAGGGGGCGTGACCTTACAGAGTCGGGGCGTGGCTTAGCAAAGCGCTTCGCATAGGTGCATTTAATCTATTTCATTTAATGTTTCTGTGTGTCGTTGCAGAATGGCTGCGGAGTGAGAGGGGGCGTGGCCTGACAGAGACGCTTCACATGGGTGGATTTAATCTATTTTATTTAATGTTTGCGTGTGTTGTTGCAGAAAGAAAGTCAACCTCCCACCCATCCCTACAGCTGACAGAAGTTGATTTTTACCTTTATTTTTTCAATCTCTGTTGGCTGCGGAGTGAAAGGGGGTGTGGCCTGACAGAGTTGGGGGTGTGGCTTAGTGAGACCTGGGGCGGGGTTTTAAGTACTTCTTTTAGGGTGGCCTGAATTAAAGGTCAATACCATGCTTATTTATGAGCCCACACAATAGGCAGCAGTGGAGGAAAACATCTTTTATTACTACTGAACTATAGTAATAGAAAAAAACATAAGTTATATTTATGGTAACCGGAAAACCTTTAACAGTGTCAGTAAATAGAAATGGATGAGATCCTCAGCTGCTGATAATTACCTGGTTGTTATGGAAACCTGCCCTCCCTGTGTTTGCCTTTGCAGAGAATGGCAGTTGGAGTTTAAAACCAAAGCTCCCAGGCTAATATGGGCTAATGGAGATCATATTTTGGGAATATCTCAGGAACGGTATGTCCTAGAGAGATGAGACCTGGTCTAAAACCTTCCCGGACACCTGATGTACCTGTGTGCCGAATTTGGTGAAAATCAGTCCAGTAGTTTGGTCGCGCATAGAGAACAGACAGACAGACAGACAGACAGAAACTCATTTTTATATTATTAAGAGATAAGAGATATGGACATAAGGAGGTTGGAGACCACCTAATAATGAAATATACAACCCTAGCACAATTGTGTTCACCAACTAACTAAATTTCTTTAACAGTTTTCCTCCTCTTGAACCCAATTTGCTAATAGTCCAAAGAGAGTTTCCCAATTGACTATATTCAGTTCAAACCAGGGCCTATGGGCCATCCATTAATCTGAGGTGCATTGATCAGGACAGACCCTATATCATCAATGCAGATCCTATATCTGTTCATTCTTGTTCATGGGATGGAGAAGGAGACACAAGTAAATAAGTGTCTTCCTCCTCTTGTACACAGCCTGCTTTAGTATCCAGAGGATTCCCCCAATGACTACATTCTGACTGGATTCCCCAGATCAGGGCTGATAAGCCATTCATCATCTATGGTAGACTCCACTGGACACTCAGCATTTTTTTTTCCCCCTGCATTTTCCTTTAAGTTATTCCAAGTTATTCCCTGCATAGCACAGGGGCACAATCAGAAGCGAGGCAAATGTCCAATAATCATCAGAGTTCAAAGTTGTCATGTCTAGGATGTCTCAGTTCTCATCTGAATCGTCAGGTTTAGAATTCGCAGGCTGGATTGATGTATATATGTATATTCCTCTCTTGTAGATTTTCCATGATTCACATTCAGTATACAGGTTATTATTACAGTCAGGTGATGATGATAATATCTTCTTTCTGACCTTACTGCCAATTTAATCAGAAACAACAAATTTAGTATCCTTTTATAAAGAGAGCATCAACCATCAACCTATCATTTTACTTAACTAAATCAGTCAATTGGGTTCAGCCAACACAGCAAATCAGTCTAATCAATGGACAATTCTTTCTTAGAATTAGCGGCTCCATAAATCTCCCTTAACCTCTTAGCATGTTCCACATCAGCAGCCACTCAAACTATACCATCCTTATCATGGCATGTTCATAGCATGATCTTTTCCTCTTTCTCAATAAAATCTGCTCCGGTACACGTTGTAATGGAACCTATAAAGGACCTCTTTTCTTTCTTCAAACTCAGGGATGATTAGCTAAGGCACAGACCACTGAGCGGTGAGGTGGCAGCCATCTATATGCATCTGTTTCACATATCACATACCATCATCATTTTTCGATTGCTCGATACTTGCCAAGTGGGTTGCTATTCTTTCAGTATGTTATAGACCAGCCAGTTTTTTTTAAAATCTGTTTAAACCTTTGTTAGTGAAGTTAGGACACAAATTAGAACATAATGAACATAATGGGGCAAAGATGTAATACTCAGACTTACTCAATAATCCAATCCTGATTAAACAATATCCAAGTGAGTCCACACCACCTTTCCTCTCACTGTGTGGATTATTTGCTAATTCTATAATCTCTCATCATTTTGCAAACTTCATAAGCATTAAGTATATTATCAATGTAAATATGTTTGGCTTCACCAATGTTGGAATGGTGAACATAGCACTCATTAGGGACCATCAAATCTGGGATCCAAACTTTTCCTTTATATGAACTAGGTACTAGTCTTTGAGTCCAGATCTAAAAAGGAATTACACACATGTTTATGTTCAACAGTCAGAGCTGACCTGTAAGGGCTCCTACCACTTTAGGAAAGACAAAAAGTGTCAAAAGGCTTGTTCTACATCCAGTATTTCTCTACTTACTACCTCAGCCAGTATCTTCTTTTACTCTTGCTTTTACTACAGACCAGGTGTTTCCTGAAAAATAGATCAACATAGACAAGGACATATTAATGCTGCCCCACCTTTGGAAACTTAATGCAGTCCATCTGCAATCTCTGAAATAGGCAAGATGGCCTAGGTACATGCCTTTCTGGAACTCTCAAAGTTCTTCCAACATTATTACAGGCATACATCATGTAACCTTGGACAAACCTGGTGGCAGCACTGCTGGACCCTGGGATTCCCACCATCTCTCCTCCTGACACATACATCAACCCATGTGCTGAATTCATCATCAACGGGCAGAGTGTACTTGAGAAGGCACCATTTTACCTACCCTCCAGAGCTTGTTATCACTCCTTGCTCTTACTTTAGAGGTCTTCTGGGCCTGGGTTGGCCAAGTCAACTAAACCTTAGGTTGGCTTCAGGTAATGGCTGGAGGTCTGCACTTATAGCAGTTTAATCTCCCAACTTGTTGTCTTTTTTTCTTTTTTTTTCTTCTTCTGGACAGCATCAGGGCATAAAACAACTCTCACACACTTAGCACTCTTCATGGGTTTCCCATGGATCCAACAAAACCTCTGCTCCCCCAGATCAGACCATAATCATGGAAGATACCAAAGGCATATATGAACTCTATATAAATGTTAGTTATCTGACCACAACCATCTTACAAGCCTCAGTGAGTGCCTTCAGCTATACCTTCTGTACTCACATTACAGAAGGGAGTGGTATTTAGGTGACAACATCAGTTTAGGCACTGACAGCATATCCTGTCTTCTGTGTGATCCATCTATACCATCTATGAGAGAAAACTCAATATTTGACAAAGTCATCATAAACAAATCAGATCTGAATGTACTTGCTCCGTAGTTCATATGACATCTAAACCTTTATGTAGTCTGGTAACTCAACCTCCTATCAAAATGCTGAAAATCTTCTGTAAACTCAAGATGCTCAAAGTGTTTTATCTCCTCCAGATCTCTGTGTTCATAGCCCACGTGACTATCATAAAACAATTCTCTTAATACTTTTCAAATGCTGTTACTTTTTTTTTTCAAACAAATCAAATGCTCCCATCATGTTCAGAAAATAAAACAAAATAATCAGAAAATAAAAACCGATCGGAAAACCTTATCTATCATCTAGTTTTCATTAACAGATGAAATATTTGGTGACATAGTTACTTCAGACATTCCACTTGATTTAACCACATATTATTATACTATTTGATGATCTTGTTTGCAGACCTCTTATAAACACTAGAGATGAGCGAGCACTAAAATGCTCGGGTGCTCGTTATTCGAGTCGAACTTTTCCCGATGCTCGGGTGCTCGTTTCGAATAACGAACCCCATTGAAGTCAATGGGAGACTCGAGCATTTTTGCGGGGGACCAAGGCTCTGCCTAGGGAAGGCTGGGTGAAAACCTGGAAACCTCAGAAAATGATGGAAACACCATGGAAATGGACAGGAAACAGCAGGGGCAGCATGCATGGATGCCTCTGAGGCTGCCTAATCCCACCATTACCCCAAATTCTCAGGCAACAGCCTGGTGGTTACCCTCATGGCAATTGTGCTCACCCTGACCAAGAAAGGCGAGGCAAATACCCTTCACATGTTAGGGAAGCACCAAAATAGGTGCAACGAAGGTCCATCACCGCCTGTAGGTGACACCACTGCTCATGCTGGCACTGCAGCTAACATCAAGTTTAGTATCTGTTCTTATCAGTTGCTATGGCTGTTGGTGGTAAAGTGGTGAGCATAGCTGCTTCCCAAGCAGTTGACCCCGGTTCCATTCCCGTCTATTGCAGGAGGCAATTAAAAAATCAGTACAATATCTAATACGTCCCCTACCCGGGTAAATTGTTTGGAGAGAGGGCCTGTAGGTGGGGGGGGAGGAGGTTTTGCTGGAAGAGCCAGAGGAGTGCCCCCTGGGCTAGCGTGTGTGGTGGTGACAACAGCCAGAATGGATTTGGGAAAACTGTTGCTTTAACCCGTATGGTATCGATTCTTCTCAGTTTAATACCATATACGTCCCCTATCTTGGGACCCTATATTTAATGGATTTTTCTAACATGGAAAACGGAAAAAGAGCTTGCTCTGGCCAGGGGAGTGTCTTTCCCACTGCAGCTAAGGGGACGTGTCCATGCTCTGCCTATCACAGGTCAGGAGGCAATTAAAAGAAGAAAAACAAAAAACATCAGTACAATATCTAATACGTCCCTTATCCGGGTAAATAGTATGGAGAGAGGGCCTGTAGGTGGGGGGAAGGAGGTTTCGCTGGAAGAGCCAGAGGAGTGCCCCCTGGGCTAGCGTGTGTGGTGGTGACAACAGCCAGAATGGATTTAGCAAAACTGTTGCATCAACCGGTATGGTATCGATTCTTCTCATTTTAATACCGTATACGTCCCCTATCTTGGGACCTTATAGTTCATGGATTTTTCCACCACGGAAAACGGAAAAAGAGCTTGCTCTGGCCAGGGGAGTATCTTTCCCACTGCAGCTAAGGGGACGTGTCCATGCTCTGCCTATCATAGGTCAGGAGGCAATTAAAAGAAGAAAAACAAAAAACATCAGTACAATATTTAATACATCCCCTATCCGGGTAAATAGTTTGGAAAGAGGGCCTGTAGGTGGGGGGAAGGAGGTTTCGCTGGAAGAGCCACAGGAGTGCCCCCTGGGCTAGCGTGTGTGGTGGTGATAACAGCCGGATGTATTTAGAATGACGACGCAGGACCCCAACTTAAAAATTTAGCATCAACCGGTACAGTCGTAAATTATGAGATTGATCAAGTGTGGCATGACTTTTTAGATGGAGATTGCATGTGGTCACGTACTCCCTGGAACCCCATAGTCACCCCTTCTCTAATGTGCTAGCCCAGAACATTCTCTGCCCCAATTCGCAAGACCTTTTGCTGTTTCCGTGTGCTGACAGTGTGGATTTACCAGTGTTGTCTGAGGAGGTGGTGGACAATGGCGAGACACAGGTGTTGGGGGGTGAGGTAGTTGTATGGGAAGCAAGTTACAGTGGGGACTCCTTGGGGGGGGACTTTCTCATGATGGGACAGATTCAACTTGGGTGGATCAGGCACAGGAACAGATGAATTTTTTGGGGGGTTTATTTAACTTTTATTTAGCAAAAATAACCACAGAGATATTTATTCGTTATCTTCTCTGCGCAGTCTGGCGTTGGGGTTCCTCACTTTGATGGCGAGCTGTGCCGCTCTCTCCACAATGGTCTATAGGTTCTTAGATGGAGACTTTGTCGCGATTTCAGTACAGAAGGACTTGTTGCTCATCCACAGAACCTCGACCTCCTTGACATTGTGGACAAGGAATTTGTGGGTGGACCAAGAATTTGCGGAACCCTGTGGGCAGCATGTGTTTGGTCTTCTACTTGCTACCGTATCCAATGTTGGGCAATATAGATTCGCAAGTAATATTATTTTTCACACCTATCCCAAAAATAAAAATGTATGCAGTTTGCGCAAATAAAACTGGAAACTGGAATTGGAGAGAGGGCCTGTAGGTGGACCTCCGGAAAAATTGTTTGAAGAGAGGGCCTGTAGGTGGACCTCTGGAAATATTGTTTGAATAGAGGGCCTGTAGGGGGCCCTCCTGAAAAATTTTTTGAAGAGAGGGCCTGTAGGTGGACCTCTGGAAAAATTGTTTGAATAGAGGGCCTGTAGGGGGCCCTCCTGAAAATTTTTTTGAAGAGAGGGCCTATAGGTGGACCTCTGGAAAAATTGTTTGAATAGAGGGCCTGTAGGGGGCCCTCCTGAAAAATTGTGCTAAAAGAGTGCCAGTTGGACCTCTAAAAAATGGCGTTTTTTGGGTCAGCGTTAGGCAAAGACGATATGGAGGAGGAGGAGGAGTAGGAGGAGGAGTAGAGAAGAGGAATCGGATACATAAGTTAATTAAATCTTTAGCTGCTTTCCCCCGGAGGAGATTTGAATTCCGGTGAAATCCAGGCTTTGTTCATTTTAATAAGCATCAGCCTGTCAGCGCTGTCAGTTGACAGGCGTGTACGCTTATCGGTGATGACGCCACCAGCTGCACTGAATACCCGCTCTGACAGCACGTTAGCGGCAGGGCAGGCCAGCACTTCCAAGGCGTACAGCGCCAGTTCAGGCCACGTGTCCAGCTTTGAAACCCAGTAGTTGTATGGAGCAGAGTGATTGCTATGGTCGTTGGTATGGTCAGCTAGGTACTCCCTCACCATCTTTCTGTACAGCTCCCCCCTACTCTGCCTAGACTGGGGACAGGTGACAGTGTCTTGCTGGGGTGACATAAAAGTGGCAAAGGCCTTGGAGAGCGTTCCCCTGCCAGTGCTGGACAAGCTGCCTGCTCGCCTCCTCTCCCCCGCTACTTGGCCCACAGAACCATGCCCTCTGCCGCTAGCGGCGTCAGATGGGAAGAATTGTTTCAGCTTGTGCACCAGGGCCTGTTGATATCTATTCACTCTCATACTCTGCAGGGATGAGAGTGGAAAGGTTCTGCTTGTACCGTGGGTCCAGGAGAGTGAACACCCAGTAATCGGTGTTTGAAAAAATTCTTCTAACGCGAGGGTCACGGGATAGGCAGCCTAACATGAAGTCTGCCATGTGCGCCAGAGTCCCAACACGCAAGAATTCCCTCTCCTCACTGGCCTGACTCTCCATTTCCTCCTCCTCCTCCTCCAAGTCCTCCTCTTCAGCCCATACACGCTCAAGAGTTAAGGACTGAGCACTGGTACCCTCTACTGTCTCGCCGACATTCTCCTCCTCTTCCTCCTCATCCTCATCCCCCTCCTCCGATACGCGCTGAGAAACAGACCGGAGGGTGCTCTGGCTATCAAGCGACATATCTTCCTCCACCGTCTCTTGTGACAAGCGCAAAGCATCCGACTTGATGCTGAGCAGTGAGTTTTTCAACAGGCAAAGCAGCGGGATGGCGAGGCTGATAATGGCGGCATCGCCGCTGACCATCTGTGTTGACTCCTCAAAGTTGCTCAACACCTGGCAGATATCAGACATCCACGTCCACTCCTCATTGTAGACTTGAGGAATCTGAGAGACCTGACTACCAGTTCTGGTGGAAGATGACATGTGGCAGTCTACAATCGCTCTGCGCTGCTGGTAAACTCTGGATAACATGTTTAATGTGGAATTCCATCTCGTGGGCACGTCGCACAAAAGTCGGAGAGCGGGCAGTTGTAGGCGGCGCTGCGCTGCCTTGAGAGTGGCAGCATCTGTGGTCGACTTGCGGAAATGCGCACAGATGCGGCGCACCTTGGTGAGCAAATCATACAGATTGGGGTATGTCTTGAGGAACCGCTAAACTATTAGATTGAACACGTGGGCCAGGCATGGCACATGTGTCAGTCTGCCGAGTTGCAGAGCCGCCACCAGGTTACGCCCGTTGTCACACACAACCATGCCTGGCTTGAGGTTCAGCGGTGCCAACCACACATCGGTCTGCGCCGTGATGCCCTGTAACAGCTCTTGGGCGGTGTGCCTTTTGTCACCTAAGCTCAGCAGTTTGAGCACCACCTGCTGGCGCTTACCCACGGCACTGCTGCTGCGCCTAGAGCTACCGACTGAAGGCACCGTGCCCATGGATGGTAATTCGGTGGAGGAGGAGGAGGGGTCGGAGGAGGCATAGTGCGCCTGAGAGACCGTCACCGAGGTAGGCCCCGCAATCCTCGGTGTGGGCAGTACATGAGCGGCCCCAGGGTCATTCTCGGTCCCAGCCTCCACCAAGTTAACCCAATGTGCCGTCAGTGAGATATAGTGTCCCTGCCCGGCAGCACTTGTCCACGTGTCCGTGGTTAGGTGGACCTTCTCAGAAACAGGGCACGGATGATGTTCTGTGACACGTGCTGGTGTAGGGCTGGGACGGCACATCGGGAAAAATAGTGGCGGCTGGGGACGGAATACCGAGGGGCAGCCACCGCCATGAGATTTCGAAAGGCCTCGGTCTCTACCAGCCTATAGGGAAGCATCTCCAGGCTAAGCAATTTGGAGATGTGGACGTTGAGGGCTTGGGCATGTGGGTGGGTGGAACTGTATTTCCTCTTGCGCTCCAGCGTCTGCTGTAAAGACAGCTGAACGCTGTGCTGGGACACGTTGGTGGACACTGTGGAGGATCGTGGAGGCGAAGGTGTGGTTTTCCGGCGGGAGGCGCTCGTGCCGGGGTCCTGGGCAGGGGGTTGACTAGCAGAGGCAGTGAGTGATGCAGGGGGTTGACTAGCAGAGGCAGCGAGTGACACAGGGGAAGGAGCAGTGGTGTGACCCGCAGGAGGTGGTGAACGGCCTTGGTTCCATTGAGTGGGGTGTTTAGCACTCATATGCCTGCGCATGCTGGTGGTGGTTACGCTAGTAGTGGTGGCACCCCTGCTGATCCTGGTGTGGCACAGGTTGCACACCACAGTCCGTCGGTCATCCTCACTTTCTTTAAAGAACCTCCAGACTTGCGAACATCTAGGCCTCGCCACGGGAGCTTCACTACGTGAAACAGTTGCTGCTGATGCACCAGCTCTGGCCCTGCTTCTCCCTCTGGCCACACCACTGCCTCTTACAACCTGTTCTGGTGCAGCACTCGCCTCCGCCTCAGAAGCACTGTCTTCACGGGGCATATCAACCCAGCTTGGGTCAGTCACCTCGTCATCCTCCGATTCCTCAGTCTGCTCCCCCCTCGGAATTCCTCCCCTAACAACAACTTCACCACTGTCTGACAACCGTGTCTCCTCATCGTCCGACACCTCTTTACAAACTTCTTCCACCAAGTCAACATTGTCATCATCATCATCATCACCCACAGACTGCGACAGTTGGAAAACTTGGGCATCGAGAACGAGGTCAGCAGCAACCTGAGAAGTGGTTTGTGACTCTGGGAAGGGTCCAGAAAACAGTTCCTGAGAGTATGCCGGATCGCATTCCAAATTTACCTGGGAGGGGGCAGACTGGGGGGAAGGAGGTTGAGGTGGAGGAGCCATAGGAGTGCTCCCTTGGGTAACGTGGGTGGACTGAGTGGAAGACTGACTGGTGGACAAATTACTTGAAGCATTGTCCGCAATCCACGATATCAGCTGTTCGCACTGTTGTGGTTTCAACAGTCCTCTACCACGTGTCCCTGTAAGTTGAGACATGAAGCTAGGGAGTGTAGCTCTGCGGAATTCCCCTGCTCCCTCATCAGCAGGTACTGTTTCATCCTGCCCAGGACCACAGCCTCTGCCCCCTGCAGTAATTGAATGCCCACGCCCTCGTCCTCGACCCTTAGCCCTGGGGTTCAACATTTTTTGTATATAAGTGTATGATATAAAAAAAAAAAATTAAACGGGCCTGGTGTACTGAAACCCACAAACTTGTTCAGTCTGGTAGAATTAAGAGACGTACAGAAAGTGTCACCTGGACAGATTATATGAATTGGAGTGAGTGTGCTGAACTGTGACACACAGAAAGGTTACACGCAGCTGAGTAAAATGGATTTGTATCACTGAGCTAAAACAACTGAAAAACGTATTTTTTTTAAATTTTGTTTTTTTGGGAACGTGACGTGCAGAAACTATCGTAGAACTGACTGACACCCTGTTAACGGTGGCTATTTATACTGCGACCCAGACAAATGTCGCACAGAGAGTATTACTGGATCAAGGCTGTAGATGATATTGGTAGCAAATGACTTGGTTGTATTCTGTGACGTACAGAAAGTGTCACCTGGACAGTATATACGGATTGGAAGCGGAGTGTGCTGAACTGTGACCACACAGAAAGGTTACACGCAGCTGAGTAAAATGGATTGTATCACTTGAGCTAAAACAACTGAAAAAATATTTTTTTTTAAATTTTGTTTTTTATATTTTTTTTAAATTTTGTTTTTTTTGGGAACGTGACGTGCAGGAACTATGGTAAAACTGACTGACACCCTGTTAACGGTGGCTATTTAGACTGCGACCCAGGCAAATGTCGCACAGAGAGTTTTCTGGATCAAGCTGTAGATGATATTGGTAGCAAATGACTTGGTTGTATTCTGTGACGTACAGAAAGTGTCGCCTGGACAGTATATACGGAGCGAAGCGAGTGTGCTGAACTGTGACACACAGAAAGGTTACACGCAGCTGAGTAAAATGGATTTGTATCACTGAGCTAAAACAACTGAAAAACTTATTTTTTTTATATTTTGTTTTTTTATATTTTTTTTTAAATTTTGCTTTTTTTTGGGAACGTGACGTGCAGGAACTATCGTAGAACTGACTGACACCCTGTTAACGGTGGCTATTTAGACTGCGACCCAGACAAATGTCGCACAGAGAGTTTTCTGGATCAAGCTGTAGATGATATTGGTAGCAAATGACTTGGTTGTATTCTGTGACGTACAGAAAGTGTCACCTGGACAGTATATACGGATCGGAGCTAGTGTGCTGAACTGTGACACACAGAAAGGTTACACGCAGCTGAGTAAAATGGATCTGTATCACTGAGCTAAAACAACTGAAAAAATAATTTTTTTTTAAAATTTTGTTTTTTATATTTTTTTTTAAATTTGTTTTTTTTGGGAACGTGACGTGCAGGAACTATGGTAGAACTGACTGACACCCTGTTAACGGTGGCTATTTAGACTGCGACCCAGACAAATGTCGCACAGAGAGTTTTCTGGATCAAGCTGTAGATGTTATTGGTAGCAAATGACTTGGTTGTATTCTGTGACGTACAGAAAGTGTCACCTGGACAGTATATACGGATCGGAGCGAGTGTGCTGAACTGTGACACACAGAAAGGTTACACGCAGCTGAGTAAAATGGATTTGTATCACTGAGCTAAAACAACTGAAAAACTTATTTTTTTTATATTTTGTTTTTTATATATTTTTTTTAAATTTTGTTTTTTTTGGGAACGTGACGTGCAGGAACTATTGTAGAACTGACTGACACCCTGTTAACGGTTGGTATTTAGACTGCGACCCAGGCAAATGTCGCACAGAGAGTTTTCTGGATCAAGCTGTAGATGATATTGGTAGCAAATGACTTGGTTGTATTCTGTGACGTACAGAAAGTGTCGCCTGGACAGTATATACGGAGTGAAGCGAGTGTGCTGAACTGTGACACACAGAAAGGTTACACGCAGCTGAGTAAAATGGATTTGTATCACTGAGCTAAAACAACTGAAAAACTTATTTTTTTTTTATATATTTTTTTTAATTGTTTTTTTTTTTTGGGAACGTGATGTGCAGGAACTATCGTCGAACTGACTGACACCCTGTTAACGGTGGCTATTTAGACTGCGACCAAGACAAATGTCGCACACAGAGTTTTCTGGATTAAGCTGTAGATGATATTGGTAGCAAATGACTTGGTTATATTCTGTGACGTACAGAAAGTGTCACCTGGACAGTATATACGGATCGGAGCGAGTGTGCTGAACTGTGACACACAGAAAGGTTACACGCAGCTGAGTAAAATGGATTTGTATCACTGAGCTAAAACAACTGAAAAAATAATTTTTTAAAAAATTTTGTTTTTTATATTTTT
>ONZH01026970.1:0-22591 GCA_900303285.1 Rhinella marina
AAACGTCAGTCAATAGAATTTTCAGTCACAGACAGCCCAATGCAAAGACTACAAATGACAGTAGTGCAGAATTATGAAGTCACACAGTGGCACAACGACAGAGTGGCCCGACAAGAATGAAAACGTCAATCAGTAAAATTTTGCAGTCACAGACAGGCCCAATGCAAAGACTGCAAATGACAGTTGTGCAGAATTACGAGGTCACACAGTGGCACGATGACAGTGTGGGGAGGTGGGTGGCAATAACACTACCCGATGACGATGGTGGGGGCAAGAAGGAGCACTTGGCATCAGATGTGTGGCATCAGGCGGGTGGCACCATCATAATATTTGGTGAGGCAGGTAGCCATAAGAAACAGTCAAAAAACAGCATGAATGATCTAATCTGACGCATCAGGCATTGGTGGTTGGAAATCCTGGCTGATCCACGCCTGATTCATCTTGACAAAGGTCAGTCTCTCCACATTTTGGGTGGACAGGCAAGTTCTCCTTGGTGTAACTATGGCCCCCACCGCACTAAACACCCGCTCTGATGCCACTCTACTGGCCGGGCAGGACAGCTTTTCCAGAGCAAACTCGGCCAATTGTGGCCACAAATCTAGTTTGGCTGCCCAGTAGTCCAGCGGATCTTCAATGACAGGGGGCAGGGTGCTGTCCAAGTATGCCACCACCTGCTGTTCCAGGTCATCCTCCAGGTATAGCTGATGCTGCTGGTGAGTAGTGTCGTCACTATGCGGGTGAAGAAAGCTGCTCATCAGCGACTGTAGACGCAGTCTGCTGCTGCGGACAGAGCTGGTACCGCTACTGCCACCCCTACCCCCTCCCAGCAGCCATGGCAGTGGAACATGAGCTCAGAGGGCCCCCCAAGTCAGACCTATGAGAGGAAGGACGATGGCACAGGATGTCTCTATAGTAGTTCAGTTTGTCCTCCCTCTCGTTGGGTGTAAAAAAGGCCCCCCTATTTTGGACCGGTAGCGAAGGTCTAATAGGGTGGAGAGCCAGTAGTCATCCCTCTGCCCAATGGTGACAATACGGCTGTCACTACACAAGCAAGCGAGCATGCATTGGGCCATTTGCGCAAGTGACTTGGAGGGACTCCCTGCCTCCATCTCCACTGCATACTGCCACGGTGTGTCTGGGTCCTCTGCCTCCTCGCCCCATAGCTCTGCTGGCTGCTCCTGCTCCTCCTTTCCTGTCACCTGGTTAGAGAAACTACCCATTTCTTTAGGCATTCTTTGTGCTCCAATGTCCTCCTCCTCCTCCAGTTCAGCCCCCACAGGGCTCATGTGGCCATGAAATGTAGTCGCCACATCTCCTGTCCCCTGACCAGCCAGATTTAACAGCATCTTTTTCAGGATATGAATGAGTGAATGACATTGTTCATCCTGTAGTCCTGGCGACTGACAAATAAAGTGGCCTCCTCAAAGGGCACGAGCAAACGGCAGGTGTCACGCATGAGCTGCCATTGGCTGACATCGAAGTTACACAGGGGAGTAGCTCTGTCGGCTTGGATCATCAAGAAATTGTTTATGGCCTTTCTCTGTTCGTAAAGTCCTCCAACATATGGAAAGTGGAATTCTAACGGGTGGAAACGTCACATATCAGCCTATGTTGGGGGAAGCCGTTCTACCGCTGTAGCTCAAGGAGGGTGTGCTTGGCGGTGTAGGAGTGGCTGAAGTGCATGCAAAGTTTCCGAGCCATTTTTAGGATGTCTTGCAGATGGGTAGAAGACTTTAGGAACCGCTTGACAACCAGATTGAACACATGCTCCATGCAAGGCGCATGGCACAGCCCTCCTTGATGCAGCGCAGACACCATGTTCATCCCGTTGTCGGTCACCCATTGTTCCAATTTTAAGTTGTTGCGGGGAAAGCCAGGATTGGATTTCTTGATGAATGACGCACAGCAGTTCCTCCCCTGTGTGACTCCGTTCGCCCAGGCAAACGAGGTGTAGAACCGCGTGACACCGCCGTGCCCTGCACATGTGGTATGCTGGTGGTGCACTGTGAATTGTCCCTGCAGTGGAGGCTGAGGACACGGTGGAGGGTGAGGAGGCAGACATTGTCGCAGGAGCGATTGCATGAGAACGTTGAGGCGGAAGCGGCATCGCCTGGCCAAGTTGCTAGTTTGGCTGTGCAGGAACCACATTTACCAAGTGGGCCATAAAGGACATATACTGTCCCTGACCGTAATTAGAGCTCCACACGTCGGCGCTGCCGTTAACTTTGGAAGACACCGACAGGCTCAAGGACTGGCCCACCTTCTGTTCTACATATTTGTGCAGGGCTGGTACTGCCTTTTTGGCAAAGAAATGAAGGCTTGGAACTCTCCACCTCGGCTTGGCTCAAGCCATCAGTTCTCTGAAAGGTTCAGAGTCCACCACTTGGAAAGGGAGGGACTGCAGCACCAGCAACTTGGCCAGGTGCACGTTCAGCTTCTGCGCCGTTGGATGTGTACACGCATACTGCTGTCTATTGGCAATGGCTTTGCTGATCGATTGCTGATGGAATGACTGACGAGGAGTAGGAGCAGGATGGGAAGGACAGACAGCTCCCTTCGGCTGACGTGGTGGAGCCTTGACTGCCTGAAATCTATTGGGCGCCACTGGTTGATGCTGCAGATGCTGAGGCTGCTGCAGTCTGGACCACGGCACTGGAGCCAGGCCACTTTATGGTGATGCTGCATATGTTGATGCAGGGCCATGGTGCCAACATTGGCACCCTGGCCACGCTTCACCTTCTGCCCACAGATTCTACAAATAGCTAGGTTGACCACACCGCCGAGTACGTGAATTTACCCCCAATGCTATTCACTGACTGGCTGCTACTGCCTCCTTGATTCGGCCCGGTAGGCTCCTGCGAAGAGGGTGGTCTACCTCGGCCACGTTTGGCTCCCAACCTTCCACTGCTGCCACCCTGCTGACTCCCGGCCACGCTAGCGACCTGCTGGCTCTGTTACTGCCTCACGGGCAAGCAGCCACCCTTTTCTCCTGATGATGATGAAGGTTGAGGACAGATGAGCGCACAGGGCCTGCTCCCGCACCATGCCAACTAAGGGTTGTGTCTGACGATCTTGACTGGGGGTCTCTGAAGTAATTTGGGACGAAGTTGAAGACCGAGTCAACCATTCAGGAACCGTTGGGTTGCTGGTCAAGACCCGACCGCTAGATGACACCGAGAGCTCTGGCCTCTCAATGTGACCCCTGCTGCCACGCCCCCTTACTCTGCTGCGACCTGTGCCTTCGCCAGAAACATTTAGGCCTCCCCTGTTCAGGGCCTGTGACTTCTCTGCCTGACATGCTGTTTGATCAATCAAATAAATAAATAAAAAGGAAATTAAAACATGCTACAAAAGGGCTGTAATTGTCCCACTACAGCACCGATTGAATAATACGTTTTTTAGACAACACTAATAGCTGCTAGAACACTTTACTATATAGAACTTTGGCACTGTACACCTACTAAAACTCTTTTTCTTGAGAATAATACATGCTACAACGGGCTGTAATTGTCCCACTTCAGCAGAGAGCAAATAATATGTTTTTTGGGGAACAGCAATAAATGCCAGTAGCTTTTAAAATATAGAACTTTGGCGCTGTACGCCTACTAAAACTCTTTTTCTTGAGAATAATACACGCTACAACGGGCTGTAATTGTCCCACTTCAGCACCAAGCGAATAATACCTTTTTTTGCAACACTAATAGCTGCTACAACACTTTACTATATAGAACTTTGGCGCTGTACGCCTACAAAACTCTTTTTCTTGAGAATAATACACGCTACAATGGGTTGTAATTCTCCTACTTCAACACAGAGCGAATAATATGTTTTTTGCAACACTTATAGCTGCTACAACACTTTATTATATAGAACTTTGGCGTTGTACGCCTACTAAAACTTTTTTTTAACAATAAAACACGCTACAAAGGGCTGCCATTGTCCCACTTCACCACAGCTAATAAGCCCCAACACTAAAAACGCAAAAAAGTGCTGTACTAAATGTAACTACAGTGCAAAAGGGTTAACAAAACCCCGATAACCAGAATTACAGAGGCAAACCAGACATGAGCAGCTGTAGCATGGCAATTTTGAATCCCAGTCACTGAAACCAAGGTGTAATACCATTTTTCCTATTACCCTGTGGCTGCACTTTTTCCAGCTCTCACACTGTCTCTAAACACCCCAATAGAAGCCTGTTCTGCCTCAATACATCACTCCCTATCCTTTCCCTACACTTCTATTCAGTAATTTGTACTTTTGATGAGGTTTTGTAACACTTGCCTTCGCACCTGCAAACGTCTCTCCCTGCACTAAGTTCACTGTACTGTCTTTAAACATCCCTATTCAACTCTGTTCTGCTTTAATACATGCCTCCCTATCCTTTCCCTACACCTCTATTCAGCAATTTGTACTTTTGATGAGGTTTTATGACACTTTCCCTAGCGCCTGCAAACGTATCTCCCTGCACTGAATTGACTGTAGAATGAGAGAATCTAAAATGGCTGACAGTATTTATAGGGCTGTGACATCACAGGGCTGGCTGGCTGCTGATTGGCTGCATGCATGGCATTGTGGGTGATCCCTCCCTCCCTCATGTTCCTTTCTCCATGTCCAAACACGTGCAGCCGCCATTTTAGTGGGAAAAAAAATGATTAGTCACCATGAATCGTCAGGAAATTCTAAATCGGTGTGAATCGAATAATTCCTGAAATTTGGATCGAATTCCACTTCGTCAGATTCGCTCAGATTCGCTCATCTCTAAACATTATGTACAATGTGTTACGAGAAATAAGTAAAAGCACTCCAAAGTTATTACCACATAAAGTGACATATTTCAGATTAGCAAAATAAGGCCTAGTCAGGAAGAGGGCAGATGGTCTGGTCTGGAAGTGGTTAATGTTTAAGTCTTGGAAAACCCCTTTAAATATTGATAAAATGATGAATATTAGAATTCACATATACAGAACATAATAGAAACAGCTGAAGATGATGATTACTGATATAACTGTATTGTAGTTTTTTTTGTGCCAATTGAATGAAATAACATTGGTTTGTATCTGCTGTTCTAACAGTAGGTATAGCAGCCCATGTGGCTGCTTTGGGTTTGGAGATATAGTCCATCTGGGTTTTACTGGCACCTGCTGTAAAATTGATTCCTCTGCCACACAGACAGCCACAGTCAGATCTATTGATTTGTCATCTGCTTGTCCTTGCTTTGTAAATGTTTGAGAAGTGTAAAAAAAACAAAACTTGGTATTGCTTTTATTGATAGAAGAAGGCCAAATCATCAATTTTGCATACAGAAGGAACTGTGTCTGGTGGCTTTCAGGTAGTGTATTATAGATTTATGCAGAAGTTTACTTTACTTTTCAGTTATTGTTAAAAGGTTTATGCCATCTGGGACATTTATGGGACACTCCTGGCAACTGGTGGAATATATTGTGAGTATCCTCAATCCTCCCCCATAGCTAGTCCTCTGATGCAATATGTTTAATGTAGTTGCTATGGTTCCTCCAGATAAAAAAAGCAAAGACTGATGGTGACCACTGGAGCATTGGTGCTAGAGGGGTATTTAACAGGTGTGTACTGTTAAGCTTTTTTTTTATTTCCTGCAGCTCGTTCAATTTCTTGAATTCTTAAACAACTCCTTCAAATGTGTAATGCTTGCATAATTGTTTTATATACTAGTGTTCATTAACATCTGATTATTGTAAATGGAATTAATCAGGGCCCCATACAAGGATCAAACCAGGCCCTGCATACAGGACAGAAGGGTTTCTCCCTGAACCTTTTTCAATGACCCTAAGGCCATTTTATCCACTGCCTCATTTGATAATAGTTGTTCCTTTAGAGGGCAGAGTCCTGACCAAGTTTTCACTTCCAGAAAAAGAGATAATCCGAACTAAGACTGGGCCCCATCTTTCCCTGGGCTCCATAGCAGTCACATGGTCTGCCACTATGGTAGTTACACCCCTGTGCACAGAGAATCTGCTCAGTAGAGGGTGAAATGTTATAGGCCACCTCTTAGGGTGATAAAAACAGGGTGGAATAACCATCTCAAGAAAACAAAACGGCGGCACTACCACAACGATTAAGGGAAAATAGGTAAATTTATCATAAATATGGAATCACAATAGAATAATATACCATGAAAGTGGAGAAGAGAGCATGCCAATGGATCCCCTCTTGAGTGCGCTCTTTTACCTAGCTCTTTCATACTAGCGCCGAGTCATGTGATATCGCTCTGCTGCATAGTTATGTCAGCATGTGCGCTCTGCAGATGGGGAGCACCAACAAGGCAGACTTACGCCTTTTCTAAGCTCAGATGCGGTGGGCACAGGTTAAGAATATTTACTCCCAATATGTCTCTAGAAGTTATTTTATTTTTAATGCCTACAGATGTGAAATGTGTGTCAATGTGTTCTCCACTCAGGGCAGTACATGTGGGTTATTACCATGTCACAGGGTATGTATGTTTGATCTGGTACCTATATTTTAGATTTTCCTGGGTGGTGATTTCTAATTAGGTGGGTTGATTTTTTTGGTCATTTTACCCTATATATTTTTGATTATCTTCTGGTATTCTTTATATGTGACATGTGGCTTAGGCAGGGTGCTGGATCTCTTCAAAGACACCTGCTGTATATGGACACTTTCCAGGAGTGCTCCATGGCGACTCATTGGTAATGCTCCATGGGAAAAAAATTGGCAAAGAGGTATCTCCTAGGAAAAGAGAACCATCTTGCCAGGCAAATTAGAACCACCAAACCGTCAGACTTTGACAGAAGGTGGCGCTAGTGAGATGGTTCCCTTTCCCTGGGAGATACCTCTTTGAATATGTGACGTGTCACATAGGTTATTAATTTGTATAACTGGCCTATTGATATCATTATATACTATTTTATCTTATTTTGTATGTGTATTTACCCCGTAATGCCCTTGCTATTTTTCTGTACTAGTTTCTTACCTGCTAGCCTGCTTTCTTCTCTTCTTTGATGCTTTTTTGTTTTATTGTGATTGTATATTTAGAATAAATTGAGCTATTTTACCTTAATCGCCTTATTCGAGTCTCTGTGGGATCTTGGTTATTTATGAGTATTGATTGATGAAGATATTGTAGGTTTTCCATACAACAACTATCTCACCTGAAGTGAATTTTTTTCCCCCATGATCATATGGCTCCAGTGCTGTATTTGTGTACCAACACCTGTAAGCACAGATTTTATGGCACCTTAAGCCACTTATCCACTACATGGTACAAGCTCTACCCTACTCTACTCTGCTTTGGTACCAGGTGGTTTGTTTTCCAATAAGGATATAGTGCCTCCCCACCCCAAATATACTTTGTAGAAGTGTATTGAAGAGTCTCTTGGACCAATCCCTAGTCAGCAGTGGGGTCATGTGACTCCATGGTACCCCCTTAACTCACTTGGAACCCCCACAGATCAGGTATTAAAAAAGTACCAGGTACTATTTTCTACTTTGGCCTAGTGGAAAAAAACCCCCAGAGCAGACTAGGGTAAAGTTGAGCTGGTTCCATGTAGTGGAAAATGGACATTATAGACTCCATCTGTGAGTTAGGCCACATCTCAAGTCTCTTCTGTCTTTAAAATGTGCGTCTGCTCTATCAAAATAGATTATAGTTTACATGTTGTATAGCATCTTCTGCAGCCTTTTGTTATCTCTGGATGTCATCTTCTCACTCCTCCAGCATTGCGGCTGCCTAACTGAATATAAATACACATCATTTACATATGTTTGTACATGTACATGTTTTTATATATTCGCACATGAGCATGCACATTTCACCCAAAGCCTGTTATAGTAAAGGATTACTATGTCTATCGGTAAATGCCACCTTCCACATTTTAATCATATTGAGAAGTAACCAACAAGATTCTGAGAGTGCTCATCCGGCCACGTGTTGGCAAAGTCATTTTTGGGTTTTTCATTTTCTGCATAGCAACTGCCTATGTCAGGGCTTCCTTACCTGAAGTGGAGCCCTGCAAAATTAATTGTTCATAAGCCTTACATTATGCATGAGAAAGTCATTAACCTTGTTTTCCGGCTGCACGGTTATCACATCTTGTACTATATAGATTCAGATCTTCTGATCTAACGTTAGATATTATACAAAATGGGATAAGTCAGTGTGGTAGCTGGGTGTCATAGAATGTGGGCATGCCCTCGAACTGACCTTGTTGTCACCATAAGGTCTACAAACACTTTCATAATATTGTACTTGGGTTGACCCCTGTGTCTGCACCAGCTGTCTGTGCCATCTCGGCTCCACAGAAAAATAAAAACAAATTTCCTGCTGGCTTCATGAAGAGCTGTTTTCTTCTGCGGTCCTGCAGTATGGTGGTTCTAATTTGAAATGTCTTTTTAATCATAGCAGGAGTCCTAATTAGTGTGTGTAGTAATCTTTCAAGTGAGGCTGGAGCTGAATAGCGTTTTTCTACAAGAGGAATGCACAGCGGTTTTGGAGAAGGCTCATGCAGGATAGGATTGTGGAAAGATAACAGCAGGCACAGCCCTCAATGTGTCAAAAGCTCCCATAGAATCCACCACCTCTGCTTTATATAGCACAATAGAGACTTTACATATATGTAAGGAGCTGTTACAAGTGATTAGTAATGGAAGAAATTTAATAATCCGGTTCTAAGCACATTTAACTCTCTAGCTGAAAAAAAATATTTATGCCTTATGCTCTGTAGAAATGTTATTTAAGTGGTAGGCTCTTCACAAGGACCCAGTATAGGCTTTTGTTCATTAGTGTGCTTCCCAGGATCATTTATTATAGAATTTAACTATTAAAATTTAAACTATCTCTGTTATTTTCTGCTGCACATTCAGATTCCTTTAGTTTAAAATCAATTACAGATTCTGATATTCTTAAAGGACATCTGTCAGCCGATTTGTACTTATGAAACTTGCTGACCTATTACATGTGCACTTGGCAGCTGAAGAGATCTGTGTTGGTCTCATGTTCATATGTGCCCGTATTTCTGAGAAAAATGATTTATTAATGAGCTTCTAGGCGCAATGGGGGTGTTGTCATTACTCCTAGAGGCTCTGCTCTCTCTGCAACTGCCATGCCCTCTCCACTTTGACTGACAGGACCAGGTGTGATGATGTTTACACTGCCTGGCCCTGTCAATCAAAGTGCAGGTGGTGGGCAGACGCAGATAGAGTTGAGCCTCTAGGAGTAATAGTAACGCCCCCATTGCTCCTAGAAGCTCACTTTCATATATTAAAGCATTATTTTTCCCAGCAACGTGGACACATAGGAACATGGGACCAACACAGATGCCTTCTGTTGCCAAGTGCACATGTAACAGGTCAACCAGTTTCATAGGTACAAAATCAGACAGACAGACAGATGCCCTTTAAAAGAGTTTGAAAAAGTAAATGTATAAAAGTCCATTTTAACTTAGTGCAAAATATAACATGTGACACATACAGCAGTAGTAGGTACAAAGTGCAGTTTCTGGCACCAGATGAAAATAAATGCTAGTTGGATTGCAATCTAATGGCATTTGTAGACACTAGGCACTTATGAATATTGGTGTACACTGTAATACAGGCTTGGTGTTTGTCTGGCCTGGTTGTTAGCTTGGTGACTTCCAGTGGCCACAGGAGGAACTGCAGATGCTCTGGCTGCTTGCACATAAGATGAGCGCGCTCTCTGCTCAGATCATATAGCCAGAGCAGAGGAGTGGCAGATAGGTTTCAGAGGCCAACCTGGTGTTCTGCGCCTCCTGGTACCCAGCCTATTGATCTGGAGGTAAATTCCAGGGAAGCACATAGGTGGCCCCAGTGTTGATGTTACGTTGGGGCTCACCGTACCCAGACCAGTAGTAGGGGCCATAACTGTTCTGACAACCCCAGAATCAAAGGCTTAAAGGGGTTCTGCAGTTGTTTAAAACTGATGATCTATCCTCTGGATAGATCATCAGCATCTGATCGGCGGGGGTCCGACACCCGGGACCCCCGTCGATCAGCTGTTTGAGAAGGTAGCGGCGCTGCAGGAGCGCCGCGGCCTTCTCTGTGTTTTCCTTAGGCCCAGTGACGTCACGACTACTATCACTGGCCTGGGCGGGGCTAAGCTCCATTAATGTGAACAGAGCTTAGCCCCGCCCAGGCCAGTGATACTAGTCGTGACGTCACTGGGCCTGTGGTAAACAGAGAGAAGGCCGCGGCGCTCCTGCAGCGCTGCTGCCTTCTCAAACAGCTGATCGGCGGGGTTCCGGGTGTCGGACCCCCGCCGATCAGATGCTGATAATCTATCCAGAGGATAGATCATCAGTTTTAAACAACTGCAGAACCCCTTTAAACTTCAGTTGAGGCAGGGGTCCATAATGGAGAATCTTGTGGATGGACTCCCACAGGCCTTGAGGTGCAGATGGGCCCAGCTGGTTCTTGGGCCAGATCTTAGGTGGTGCACCAGGGACCAGGGGCTTGGTTAGCAGGGTGACTCCTGTCATGAGGAACTCTCCATGGGGGTATACTCCACAAGCAGTACATAACATGAACATATCGTAACAATATACAATAAAAAACTTACAGATACCCCCAGGTCTGAGTTACTGCGGGTGAGCCCATTTTGTGGCTATAACAGCTTCTAACTTCTTCTGAGAAGACTCTTCACAAGATTTGGGAGTCGGAATTTGTACCCATTCAGCATTTGTGAGGTAAGACATTAATATTGGACAAATAGGTCTGACTCTCATTCAGGGAGAAGACTTTCTGCAGGCCACTTGAGTTCTTCACACCAAACCCATCATACTTTGTCTTTATTGACCCTGAATTGTACAAAAGGGCACAGTCTTCCTGAAAAAGAAAAGGGTCTATGCATTTTGGTAGGTAGTGTTCTACCACGCACCAAACCTAGATTTGCCCAGTAAACTGCCAGATAGTGAAAAATGAGGAGCGCAGCATGGCAGGTCAGTGTTTAGCAATGGTTTAAATCTAAGCAAAGTGGAGTTTCCTCAGGGTACTCCAGTTCCCTTCCACGCTCCAAAGACAAACTGATGGAGGTATTAGATTGTGAGCTCCAGTGGGGACAGCGAGTGATGGTAATATCTGTGGAATTCGTCAGCGCTATATAAGTGAATAAAATAAGAAACTACTCCATAGACCATGTTTATATTGCTTGAGGCCTGTGGTGGTGTGGTTTACACTACTCCAGACAACATTTGGCTTATATGCAGCTGTTTGACAATAAAAACCCATTTTATGAAAGTCGGAATGTACATTTCTTGTTTTGATGTCACTTTCAGACATCCATCAATCTAAAAAAAGGGAGTCTTTCACCTGTTTTTCACCTATATATAACTAAGAGCACTGCCCCACAGAAGATTGCATACACGTCGTCCCAGACATATCAGTGTGCACTTCGTGTCTGTATTACATGTCCAGGAAAAGTACTTTTATTCTGCAGGAAACCGGCTCCCAAGTGCCCAGCTGAAAGTGAAACTAAAAAGAGCTTTCTCTCCCGACTCGATTTCTTACAGCTATATCTTCTGATATACTGGATATAATACTGTGATTGTGGTATAATTTGAAAGCTTGGAATGCCAGAACCATTTTCTATCTGCTACCAATCCCAATATATGAGCAGCTAAAGCAGCCCTCCCTTCTTCAGTCTGGTTTGCTTTGGGCACTTGCAGCAGCAGAGCTGGGCACTTGAGAGCAGTTTTCCTGCAGAATAAAAGTGCTTTTCCTGGACATGTAATACAGACACAAAGTGCACACAGATATGTCTGGGACGTGTATGCAATCTTCTGTGGAGCAGTGCTCTTAATTATATTGGTGAAAAACAGGTGAAAGACTCTCTTGAACTATACAGTATAAACCCGACTACTACACATGCTTGTCTACGGAGCTCCCATTGCCATGTGCCAGATTTAATGGAACAGTTAGCAATGGATGTAGCTAAAAAATCTAAACTCAATAATTAGAAGGAATGTCCATATAATTTTGGTCATATTCGATTTATTTATTATGTTATTTACTCCACAATAGTGTTGTAAAAAAGGTGCAGATTTTGTCGTATGCCATACTTGTGGCAAAATCTGCAATCTTTCTCATTCTTTCCCATTGGTACTGCCGCAAAAAGGGGAAGTGGCAAAGGCGGGGAGAGGGTGGCAGGGCCGGGACATTCATCTTTATTGACACCAGTTTTCTGGTGTGAATTAAGACGGATATAAACAGCAGCAAAGAGCCTGCTGTAGATCATAGTCTGTTGGATGGCAAGCAGGAGGAGATGAATGTGCCTCTCCATACATTTGTCGCATCCTCCGGCTGCACAGGGGGGATCAAGAATGGTGAACAAAACATGGGTCTTGATAAATGTCTCCCATAGTATATATAATAGTAAATTACATTATTTTTTATTGTTTAAAAATCTAGAACCTCTTCTGGTTTACTTATCTGATCTGAACTCGCTTACAAGATAGGACATGTTAGACCAGCAGATTACCGTATTTTTCGCCCTATAAGACGCTGCAGCGTCACGTCATAGTGCGCGCCGGCAGGGAAGAGAGTTGAGCGCGGAGCGCGGGACCGGAGGGCAGCGGCAGCGCAGGACAGGTAAGTATGGTCTTTATAAGTGGTTGGGTGGGCTGATCTGAGGTCTGATAGGGGCACAAGACGCTGATCTGAGGTGTGAAGGGGGCACAAGACGCTGATCTGAAGTGTGAAGGGGGCACAAGACGCTGATCTGAGGTGTGAAGGGGGCACAAGACGCTAATCTGAGGTCTGATGGGGGCACAATATGCTGATCTGAGGTCTGTTGGGGGCAACATTCTGCTGATCTGAGGTCTGATGGGGGCACATACTGTTGATCTGAGGTCTGATGGGGGCACATACTGTTGATCTGAGGTCTGATGGGGGCACATTCTGCTGATCCGAGGTCTGATGGGGGCACATTCTGCTGATCTGAGGTCTGATGGGGGCACATTCTACTGATCCGAGGTCTGATGGGGGCACATTCTGCTGATCTGAGGTCTGATGGGGGCACATTCTGCTGATCTGAGGTCTGATGGGGGCACATTCTGCTGATCTGAGGTCTGGTGGGCGCATAGTGAGATGGTATGGGGGCACAGTGGGCTGATATGGGGCCATAGTGGGCTGATCTGAGGTCTGGTGGGGGGCTGACATGGAGGGCTGATGAAGTTCTGACATGGAGGGCTGATATGGGGGTCTGATGTGATGTCCTGAAATTTATGGGCAGTCTGATAAGAGGATCTGATGAAAAATATTTTTTTCTTATTTTCCTACACTAAAACGTAGGTGCGTCTTATGGGCCGGTGCGTCTTATAGGGCGAAAAATACGGTAGGTTGGCGATATTCGGGAAGGAAGCGTACCTTCCTGCTAATCACCTGTTCGTCAGTGGAGGAGGCCGCTGCTACTACATTCTATTTTACATCTCCTCCACACTGTGGGGAGGATCAGTAGCTAATGCCATCACTTTTCTTCTTACAAAATTACCACTGACAATGATTTTTTGCCTGTTTAAAAATTGCGATTGTCTGATAAACGAGCATTTGCTCATTCATCGGGTAATCGGCGGCACTTTTAAACAGGCATTCCTACAAACACTTGTTAGCGATTATCTGTCCGACTATCTCCTAGTCTAATACAGCCCTTACTCCAAACTAGGAATATGTATTAATTCCATGTAAATCATCCTCATGTTTCAAGCCTTTGTAATGTGTGTGCTTTCAGGGAACAATGGCATAAGCTGGGAGCGCTGTATACAGATGATGAGGCACAAAATCTTGTATGTAAGACTGTCCTAATGCTCAGCTAGATAGCATAAGTAGGCACTAGGTGTCTAATGCACATCCCCGAGTAGATTACTTTGCTTATGAAGTGGCTCATCTTGGTCTTATTATGTCCATAAATCTTTTCATTTTTCACATTCTTTTATTACCTGCTTTTGTTTTCTAGCTTTTCTCCTGCAGAATGTGGAATGTTCAACTAGGAACATATCTGCTTCTAGGTTTTGCAATTATGTACCTCTAATGCACACTCAAGGACCCATTGAACACAAATGAAGTGATTGAATCACTGGTTGGAAAAAAAATTACACAAAAGAAGGGGACAAAAATATGAATATAAAATTTTCGAAAAATATAGACTGGGGACATCTTGGAAATATGCACACAGCTGTAAGAATCATTTGCAGGCAAGAGAGGTTACAGAAGAAGCCCAGCAAGTGATCTGTGTGAGTACCAGGCACGTATTTCGTAGAACTCCTACAGAATCGCTAGTGTGTTCTGTATAAATATAGCCCAGGTTGGGCCTAATGTGCTGTGATAGAAAGACTAATGTGATAAAAGGAGAGAAAGAAAATATTCTCAACTGCAAAATGTATCTTTTTACAATTGAAAAACACTATAGCTACTTGTTAATGTACAAATATGTAGTTAAAATAGCAATATGAGGGCTTGTGTTTGTTCTAATGGCACCATTTTATGTTTGCATACAATTAGAGATGAGCGAATCATCCAAAATTCGCTTCGGCGAATAATAGATGAATTTTTGACAAGATTCGTTCTTAATACGAATTTATTCGGTCAAATTTGCATTAAAAAATAATCGTTGTTTTGTGAACATTCCTAAACAAATTACGAACATACAGTCAGTGTTGTTAAAAGTACGCAATACGTAAGCATTAGCGTACAAAGTACATACGATTCCCTAGCGCACTATTGACTTGCGATTGCGTCATACGCACAAGGCTAGGCCGCGGCATACAGTCTTTAGAGGCAGTCCATATGAGGTAGAAAAGTAAGGTGCTATCTGGCTAAGTGCATAATTTACTAAAAAACACTGTACAATAAGTGCATAATAGGACACATTGCAGTACCTGAAAAAGAATACACACAATGGGCTAAAGTGCTTGAACGTTGCTGAATGTGTAAAAACATTATTGCTAAAATACAGCAAAGACAATTATGCAAACATTTTAGTGCAATTTCACATTTGCAAGCATAAAAGGCTCAGATATACATTTGAGTCTCTTCTCGTGGCTCCTTGGCATGATAAAACACTGGAACACACTCCAAAATTCAATTGTAATCCACGTGAGGTAATTTTGTAATCCAAACAGGTAACGTGTAATCCACATGGATAATATGAAATAGCAGCAAATAGAGAACCCTCTTTGCAAAGGGGGCTCCCAAATAACCTGAGAATGGGGGGGGGAGGAAAATAGGCGCACTTAGGTGCAAATGGGAATTTTCAGCACAATGGGAGGGGGGAGTCTTGACAAGCCATGTCCATCTGGGTGGGAGTCAAACAGGGGCAATACAAACTAAGCAAAGCAAGGTGCAGTCCATGGTGTGGCTCCCATAGGTCCTCCTGAAGAGTCCTTTAAATCAGCCAGTAGTTGGGTTCCTCAGATGGGGGACCTGAAGTCCTTCTCACTTGAGCTACTGCTGAATGACACCAGAGGACGCTCCTGCCTCCTGTAAGCCAAGCTCGCTGCTGTGGTGGAACTCCACTGCCCTCTTCTTCCAGAAGTCGGACTTGACCGGGTCCGGGTGGTGGTCATGCTGGCGAGTGCTGTAGCCACTTGCGCCTTTACTTTTCTGGATTCTCCTGCCGGAACAGTAGGGGAAAGGACTTCTGGCTGCAGCGGTTGAGGCAAGGTTTCACCCAGCGAATAAGCCCCTGCTCCCCTGGCTGCTGCTGGCTTCATCTTCCAGGGTAGTTGGTACTGGTGGATCACCATGGACTGGAACGTAATCGATGAAGTCGTCAGCTGACCCAGCTGAAAGGACTGTGATGGTGGTGGCACTGGCAGTCCAGGGATCAGAGGCTCCGGCTGTGGCTTCTCCCTGAAACGGAGGGTGCCATCTGGTGACTCCTGAAGGCAGCACACCCGTACTTCGCCTGGTGGTTCCTCCGACCAAACTTCAGGTGGTGATGCAGGTACCAGGGGCTTTGATAATAACGTTACCCCAGTAGCAAAGGGGCCTTTCAAGGATGCCATGGGGGTGTATTCCACCTGATGCCCCACGTACAGGCTGTGATGGGGTTGGGGCAAATATAGCCGTTTCACTGACCAAGAAGCCAGAGCCTCGCTCCACAGAAAACCACAGGATGGTTCCTACGCTCCAGTGTAGGGTCTCCCGGCCTTGGATAGTCCAGTACCTGGATGACCCAGTCCTCCACAGGCATTCTTGTAGTCCCATAGGGTCTGGGCGTGGGCCGTCACCGACACTGGCACAATCGGGTTCTGCCGATTGGAAGGTGTTGTACTCTTCCTGGGCGGTGAAGTGGACGCTCCAGCCGCCTCCGCCGCACCAGCCGGCAAGGTGAATATAGAGTCAGGAGCCGGTGAGAATCTCTTGCACACTTGTTCTGCTCTGATCTCTGGAGCAGGTGGTGGTTCGGGGTACTCGACCCCAAAGACCATCACTCCCCACTTGGGTCGCAGTTCTTTCGCCATGCTGTTTGCTGTGGTCTGACTCTGGATCTTGTTCAGCGCTGGTTTGAACTGGAGTGGAGGGCGGAGTAATGAGGGAGGAGTCTTCACTGCCTGTACGTGCAAATAGTTAGTTCCCGGTGGGCCAGGCTGGATTTTCCCGCTTCTGAGGGGGCGTATCTTCACTTTCCCTCTCTTGAGGGGGCGTATCGTCATTTTCCCGCATTGGGGGGCCGGGGGAGGGGGCAAGAAGAATGCGTACGTTGCGTACTTTCGTATGTTGCGTACTTCAAAATTTTAAGAACGTTCAAAATTTTAAAAACATTTACGAATAATAAGAAGTGAATCTGACAAAATCCGGATTCGTTGTGGATTAGGAAAAATGGAGGATTCGATACGAATGTACAAAGCGGTGAATAGATTCGCTCATCTCTTCATACAATGTAGTGGGAACCTGGAAATTCCAAATGGTGTGTGATTGGAAAGTTGTATATCTCTTCATTCTGCGGGTCATTACGATTACAGAGATACCACATTTATATACCGTATTTTCCACCCTATAAGATGCACCGGCACATAAGACGAACCTAGGTTTTAGAGGAGGACAATAAGAAAAAATTTTTTTTCATTACACCTCAGGTCAGATCACCAATCAGACCCCCAATGTTAATCAGACCTCCGCTGAGATCCCCAATCAGACCCCCAATGTTAATAAGATATCAACAAGACCTCAGATCAGACCCCCAATCAGATCTCAGGTCAGATCCCAATGTGAATGAACCCCAATCAGACCTCAGATAGTCTCTTATCAGCCCCATATGTCTTTCATTAGCCCCCAGCAGCCTTTCATCAGCCCCCATATGCCTCTCATCAGTCCCCATTGCCTCATATCAGCCCCTATTGCCTCATATCAGCCCCTGCTGCCCCCTTTGCCTCTGATCAGCCCCCAGAAACCCCCTTTGCCTCAGATCAGCCCCCAGGAGCCCCCATTGCCTCATATCAGCCGCCAGCAGCCATCTTTGCCTCAGATCAGCCCCCAGCAGCCCCCACTGCCTCATATCAGCCCCCAGCAGCCCCCTTTGCCTCAGGTCAGCCCCCCAGAAAGCCCCCTTTGCCTCATATTTAATAAAATAAAAAAACACTTACCTTGCCTCTCCTCCAGCACGATTCTCTTCTTCCTGCTGCCGGCTGTGCTATGAACTGGCCCGCACGGCGTGAGGTCACAGAGCGCCCTCAAGCTGTGCACAGCACTGCATAGCCGACAGCCGAGGACCAGGAAGCGGTTAGTACAGAGCCTTCACCGCTTCCTGGTCCTCCGATACTAATGAGCGCTTCCATAAGCAGACTCCCTCTTTCTCCCATCATCACCCTGCAAATGAGATAGTGGGGTGCCAATGTCAGTGTCCAATTAAAAACACATTTTTCCCATTGAAAAAAACATTTTTAAATGGAAAAAAATGCAAAAATAAAATCTTCTCCACATGTTTGGTATCACCTCATCCGTAATTACCCGCACTATGCAAATATCATATAAATTTTCCTGTGCGGTGTAGGCCATAAAAACACAAACAAAAAAGATGCCAGAATTGCTGCTTCTTGCTTAGTCACCACCAACAAAACAGAATAAAAAATGATCAGAAAGTGTTATGTACCCCAAAATGATACCAATGAAAATTACAATTTGTTCTGCAAAAAATCAAGCCCTCACATAGCTCCGTAGAAAGGAAACAAAGTTATAGATCTTGGAATGTGGTGATTCAAAAACAGTATCTTCTTTTTAAAAAAATGTTTTTTTTTATCACATAAAAGTAGTAAAATGTAAAGAAAAAAACACTATGTATTTGGTATTGCTGTAATCATACTAAACCAGAGCTAAGGTTATCATGTTACTTATACAAAACATGAAGTGGACAAAATGTATAACGTAAAAACTCAGCGTCAGTATTGCTGTTTTTTCTCCCAGAAAGCGTTAAAAAAAGTTAATCAGTACCTCAAAATGGCACCATTAAAAACTAGGGATGAGCGAACTTTTGAAAAGTTCGGTTCGTTTCAGTTCGGCGAATTTGCTTGAAGTTCGGATTCGTACGAACCGAACCTAAAATGAACCTTGCTATAACGGCTGAATAATTGCTGCAACAATAATGGGAGTCTGGTAGGGTATAGTTTCGTTTACTTGCAGTTGCTATTACAATGAAAAAAGTAGAAAAAATCGAAGTGACTTCAACAACGGCGATGCAAAATATACGCATATTTGAGAATTTAAACTAATGCGTACGCTAATGCGAACATTCCTACTCAAGTAACGAACATACAGTGTAGCGTTGTCCATGGTACGCTACTTAACTGAATATATACACATTAGCGTACGCATACACTGCGTCTGCGATCATTCTTACTCAAGTAACGAACATACAGTGTAGCGTTGTCCATGGTACGCTACTTAACTATGTACGCATTAGCGTACAAATACACTGCGTGTCACGAGTAGGCCTGCGTCTGGGACAGGGTTGCCAACCGTCCGTAAATTTACGGACAGTCCGCAAAAACCGGTTGTTTTTTTCTGCCGTCCGTAGCGTCCGGCAGAAAAAAACTCCGTCCGTGAATTTGTGGCCCGAAACACCAAAGTCTGTACTGCGCATGCGTGCAGTACAGACAGTTAAGTTAAGTTCCCCGCTCACCGCGCTGCTGGGCGCTGGCGCACGCACGCGCAGATGCCGGCTTGCTGAGTCCTGTCCTGTGCCGGTCGCCGGAGAGAAGAAGAGGAGGAGTCCTACTGGCCACCAATGAAACTGCCCCTGTCCAGTGTCCAGTGTTCCCTGCCTCCGCTCAGGGCCTTTCCTGGCCCGCTCACCGCCGCGAGTCCTCCCTCATGTCGGCATAGGGAAAGAAGAAGGGAGAAGATCAAGGCCCCAGCCCCCTCCAGAGCGTTGGTGTCAGAGACAAGGGCCAAGTAACTGTAAGTTTTTGTGTTTAATGTGTGTGTGTCTAATTGTATGCATACACTGTGCCACACAATATACAGTATACCTCTATACTGTGTATATACTGTATATTGTACAGCATGGCACAGGGGTTATATTGTCCGGCATGGTGTAACCGTCATGCATTTGCTGTACAATATACATTATAATGTACCATGCTATACAATGTACAGTATAATCCATACACCATGCTGTATAGTATACAGTATAATCCGTACACCATGCTGTATAGTATACAGTATAATCCGTACACCATGCTGTATAGTATACAGTATAATCCGTACACCATGCTGTATAATATACAGTATAATCCGTACACCATGCTGTATAGTATACAGTATAATCCGTACACCATGCTGTATAATATACAGTATAATCCGTACACCATGCTGTATAGTATACAGTATAATCCCTCCACCATGCTGTATAGTATACAGTATAATCCGTACACCATGCTGTATAGTATACAGTATAATCCGTACACCATATTGTATAATATACAGTATGATCGTTACACATGCCGTATAATATACAGTATAATCCGTACACCATGCTGTATAATATACAGTATAATCCGTACACCATATTGTATAATATACAGTATGATCGTTACACCCATGCCGTATAATATACAGTATAATCCGTACACCATGCCGTATAATATACAGTATAATCCCTACACCATGTTGTATAATATACAGTATAATCCGTACACCATATTGTATAATATACAGTATGATCGTTACACCATGCCGTATAATATACAGTATAATCCCTCCACCATGCTGTATAATATACAGTATAATCCGTACACCATATTGTATAATATACAGTATGATCGTTACACCATGCCGTATAATATACAGTATAATCCGTACACCATGCCCGTATAATATACAGTATAATCCCTACACCATGTTGTATAATATACAGTATAATCCGTACACCATGCTGTATAATATACAGTATAATCCTACACCATGCTGTATAATATACAGTATAATCCGTACACCATGCTGTAATAATATACAGTATAATCCGTACACCATGCTGTATAATATACAGGTATAATCCGTACACCATGCTGTATAATATACAGTATAATCCGTACACCATGCTGTATAATATACAGTATAATCCGTACACCATGCTGTATAGTATACAGTATAATCCGTACACCATGCTGTATCATATACAGTATAATCCGTACACCATGCTGTATAATATACAGTATAATCCGTACCACCATGCTGTATAATATACAGTATAATCCCTACACCATGCTGTATAATATACAGTATAATCCATACACCCTGACGTACAATATACAGTATAACACCTACACTGTGAGGTTATGCTATATATTATACAGCATGGTGTAGGATTATACTGTATATTATACAGCATGGAGTACGGATTATACTGTATACTATACAGCATGGTGTACGGATTATACTGTATATTATACAGCATGGTGTACGGATTATACTGTATATTATACAGCATGGTGTACGGATTATACTGTATACTATACAGCATGGTGTACGGATTATACTGTATATTATACAGCATGGTGTACGGATTATACTGTATATTATACAGCATGGTGTACAGATTATACTGTATACTATACAGCATGGTGTACAGATTATACTGTATATTATACAGCATGGAGTACGGATTATACTGTATATTATACAGCATGGTGTACGGATTATACTGTATACTATACAGCATGGTGTACGGATTATACTGTATATTATACAGCATGGTGTACGGATTATACTGTATATTATACAGCATGGTGTAGGGATTATACTGTATATTATACAGTATGGTGTACGGATTATACTGTAGATTATACAGCATGGTGTACGGACTATACTGTATATTATACAGCATGGTGTACGGACTATACTGTGTATTATACAGCATGGTGTACGGACTATACTGTGTATTATACAGCATGGTGTACGGATTGTATTGTACGGGATGGCGCAGGGGTTATACTGTATGTCTTTGATGTGACAATTATTTTGGGTTTTCATATCGCCCACCTTTGATGGCGCTGTGCCCAGCCCTGAGCCGACCGCCGCTCAGCAGCTGCCAAGTCTTAGAGGGAACACTGCCCCTGTCTTTCAAAGTTTTCTGCCTGCTGCTGGAGTGGATGCAGGCAGCGTGAGATTGTGAACATAACCCCAGTGTCCAGCAGCCCCATGTACTGCCAGGCACATCTATGGCAGTGTGTCACAGAACTGGGGGCCATATAGGGTATCATTTAAATTACTGAGGGCTCTATAGGGAGCTGTTAGGCTGCTGTGGGGCACTGCTGCAGAGCATTTGAGATACTGGGAGCTATAGGAGTCATTTAAGCTACTGGGGCACTATAAGGGCCATTATATTTACTGGAGGGGACTATTACTTTTTGGAGCACTGAGGGTTTTTATTACTACTTGGAGCACTAAGAGGGCCTTTGTCAATACTGTATTACTACCTGGAGGGCACTTTGAGGGCAGTTTCACTGCTGGGTTGCCAACTGTCGGTAAATTTACGGACAGTCTGCAAAACCTGGCCCGAACTACGAAATCTGCACTGCGCATGTGTGCGCAGTGAAGGGAAAGGGGAGCCGAAGCATTGCAATGCTCACGCTGGAGAGGAGCGAGGAGGAGGAGTCCCACACTGACCACCAATGAAAGCCCGGCTATTTTTCTAAGTCTTCTGCCTGCAGCATTCCACCGCCCGCGCAATGCTACAGTGGGACTTGTTTAGCAGCGGAGCTGGTGCTGCTGGCATTTAGTTAAGGTATGGGGGCATTAAAGCTGCTGGAGGGCCACTATAGGGTACAGTAAAGCTACTGGGGGTACTTAAGAGGACAATATAGTTGCTGGGGCACAATGGGGCTATCTAACTTCTGGGGGCACTATGGGGACTACCTGAACTACAGGAGGGCTATCTAACTATTAGGGGTACTATGGGGACTATCTGAACTACAGGGGGCTATCTAAATTACTGGGCCATCTATATTCTTGGGGCACTACACGGAAGCTATCTAAAGTGGGGTACTATAGAAGGCTACCTAAACTACTGAGGGCAGTAGAGGGGACCATTTAAGTTACTGGGGGTACTATAATGCGTATTATAATTACTGGGACCATTACAGCAGGTCCT
>ONZH01026971.1:0-21263 GCA_900303285.1 Rhinella marina
AGGGCCAGCAGTTTGGAGATGTGGCAGTTTAAGGCTTGGGCTTGGGGGTGACTCGAGGCGTACTTCCGCCTGCGGTCGAACGCCTGCGAGATGGACAGTTGTTGGGACGAGGAGTGTGAAGGTGCAGGCGAAGAGGCGGGGGAAGGGGAGGCTGAAGGAGAAGGCCCCAAAGTAGCCGAGGCAGAGGCAGATGTGGAGGTGTCCTGGCTGGAGGTCTGGACCGCAGTGGCAGCACAAAACAAAGGGGAAGAGGCAGTGGCAGCAAGACCGGGCGCAGGTTGTATTGCGTTTGCTCTCTCCCACTCAGCCCAGTGCTTGACTTCCAAGTGACGCCGCATGCCTGAAGTGGTCAGATTGCTCTTCTCAGAGCCCCTACTCAGTTTTGAGTGGCAGAGTGTGCAAACCGCGCTCAGTTTGTCATCCGCACAAACATTAAAAAATCTCCACACCACAGAAGTACGAGGCCTCGATGGGGGAGCTTCGCGCGACTGCCCGCTGCCGGGAACAGCTTCGGCCCTGCTGGCTGTGGCCTCACTTCTCTGTCTGGACTGTCCTCTGCCTATGGACATCCCTCTGCCTGTGGACATCCCTCTGCCTCTGGACATCCCTCTGCCTCTGGACATCCCTCTGCCTCTTGCTGCCTTTTTCGGTGCTGCGCAGACCACCACCTCTCCACTGCTTTCCTCGCTGGACATCACCCCTGGCCAAGTGGGGTCGGTCATTTCGTCATCCACCACCTCCTCTTCCACTTCCTCATTCTGCTCCTCCTGCTGCCCACTGGACATTCCAACAGCCTCCCTTGATGGCAACTGCGTCTCATCATCATCATCGCTCATGATAACAGATGCTGGCTCAGGGTCCACATCAGCAGGAGATGGCGAAAACTCAAGTGTTTGGGCATCACTACAAACAAATTCCTCTGCTAGCTCCTGGGATTCTTCCGGCACATCTGAAAAAGGACCCGAAAAGAGCTCCTGGGAGGGGTCAATGGTGGGATGACTCTGTTGGCCAGGTGTGGAGGAAGGAGGGTCAGAGTGAGACTGTGTGGATGACTGGCTGGTGGACAACTGTGTGGAAGCGCTATTGGCTATCCATTGCACCACCTGTTCAACCTGCTCAGGCCTCAACAGCGGTGTAACCCGCCCCCTGCTTAACTGTCCCATAAAGGCAGGGATTCTGGATGAGCGGGATCCTGGCTGACCCTCACTAGCACGCATTGTATCCCCACTGGCTTCAACAAGGCCCCCAACAGCATTTCCGCGCCCCCGTCCTCGTCCACGTCCTATTCCGCTAGCCCCCCGCCGCATTTTATTTTTTTTTGGTTACAATATTTTGCCTTCACAGCCGTGAAATTACTTTGCAAGAGAACGCACAGTACAGTTGCCAATTGAAAGGCCTATATATTGTATATTTCAAGGTACACAGCCGTGTACTAAGTGATCAGACGGTGTGTATGAACACCAGGTATGAGAAATTACTTTGCAAGAGAACGCACAGTACAGTTGCCAATTATAAGGCCTATATATTGTATATTTCAAGGTACACAGCCGTGTACTAAGTGATCAGACGGTGTGTATGAACACCAGGTTTGAGAAATTATTTTTCAAGAGAACGCACAGTACAGTTGCCAATTGAAAGGCCTATATATTGTATATTTCAAGGTACAAAGCCGTGTACTAAGTGATCAGACGGTGTGTATGAACACCAGGTTTGAGAAATTACTTTGCAAGAGAACGCACAGTACAGTTGCCAATTATAAGGCCTATATATTGTATATTTCAAGGTACACAGCCGTGTACTAAGTGATCAGACGGTGTGTATGAACACCAGGTATGAGAAATTACTTTGCAAGAGAACGCACAGTACAGTTGCCAATTATAAGGCCTATATATTGTATATTTCAAGGTACACAGCCGTGTACTAAGTGATCAGACGGTGTGTATGAACACCAGGTTTGAGAAATTACTTTGCAAGAGAACGCACAGTACAGTTGCCAATTGAAAGGCCTATATATTTTATATTTCAAGGTACACAGCCGTGTACTAAGTGATCAGACGGTGTGTATGAACACCAGGTTTGAGAAATTACTTTGCAAGAGAACGCACAGTACAGTTGCCAATTGAAAGGCCTATATATTTTATATTTCAAGGTACACAGCAGTAGTGCCAAATATAGTTTGGTATGTAGCAGAGCACCTAATACACCACTAATGCCTCTCTCTGTCCCTACTCCAGCAGCTATCCCTGAATACGGCAGCCGTTCTCTGTAAAGTGTATCTTGTAGTAAAGCTATCACTGTACTGCACTATAGTAGCCCTGATAAGGGCTTTTAATCACGCTCCTGCCTGTCCAACAGCTAAAACCTGTCTCTCCCTTCTCCAGCCTCTGTCCCTGACTAAGTTCACGCAGCATATGCGAACGAGCAGGAAGAGCTGAGTTTTTAATAATCGAGGTCACATGGTTTTTCCAGCCAATGCATGTAGACGCCGTTTTCGCGCTGCCAGCGTGCTCAGCGTGCTCAGCGTGCCTGTCATACCCCCACTGCATGGTGATTGGTGGAAAAAGAGCGCCAGGGAAGGTGGGAGGGGAAACGAATTCTAAGTGCGCCATCGCCGATATACTCGAAAGAAATTGAGCACGCCGAATATCGTAGTATTCGATCGAATACCAGCTCGATCGAACACTACTCGCTCATCTCTATTTATTATGTGTAATTATGTCACTTTCTCGATTAAATATTGTTTCACTGTATGCACGATTATATATTTTTTCACTATTATGTATTTATTATTATGAAAATATGTTGTCACCAGATGATTGATTAATTAATGATAGGAAATTGCTTCACCTTTATAAATTCACTGAGCACCATTGTTATTTTGTCACTGCTTGAGAAAGGTCCCATTGTGCGGACCGAAATGTCACTGTTTGGGTGAATAAACACTTATTCGTTTTTTACTTTTGGAGTGCCGTGGATTTTCTCCAAGTTAGTTTATTCGGATATTGGATCTTTTCCTCAGCCACTGGCACCCAGCCATTACTTCTTGTCTGTGCGGTCCACCATTTTCCTGCTTTGACCCATTTTGTGAAAGCCATATTGTTTTTATTTTTCTGGTTATGGTCTTGTGTGAAGTCTTGTTTTTACAGATCAGGTGATGTTTTCATTTTTGCCATTTACACCTTTTAGATTGCTTGATATTATGTTTCTGAAAAGTGAGGTGACTAAAAATGGCACTTCTGGCATAGTGTTTTTTTTTTTTTATTTATTTAAATAGTGTTCACCTGGATAGATCATTATTATTACAATTTTACAATAATAAGTTTGAGGGGCTTTTTTAAAGTTTAAACTTTTATTTTTTTCTTGATTTAATACACAAGGAGAATACAGCCACCCAGAGAGGTTGCACAGCACTGTGTACTCCAGCAGTTGCACAATTAGTGGGTAGCTGTGGTCTCTGGACTAGCCTTTTAAAACGGCTATTGCAAGTGGCCATTCCCATATTGCGGTCCGCAAACAGTGGGTCCACAATATACATGCACCATCTGTTTGTGCACCACATCATGGATGTGGACCCATTCACTTGAATGGGTCCGCAATCCGGAAGGTGCAGATGCACTACAGAGTGTTTACGTGGGGTTTCTCTTTGTGCTTTCGCACCACAAAAAATATTATGTGCTAAATTTTTTTGCGGTGTGGACAGATAATGAACCCATTCTAGTAGATTGGGTCTGGATATGTCTGTGGCAGCCGCACAGATGTTGCTAATGCATTGGGGGCCGCAAATTCCGGTTCCCAATGCACGGAACAGCCGGGCAACAGCCGCGAGTATGAGCCCTAAGATTGCATTTCTAAAATAACTGGAACTCTTTAGTGTAATGCATTTATATGATCAAACACAGCAGTTTTCTACCAAATCATTCTCTACAGTAGGTTGTCCAACACATCTATTTATTAAGTGACAAGAAAATTATACAGTGTTATCACTTTTCTATTCTTCCGAATAAGGAATTGCGTTTACAACTGTCTTCTAAAGCTGCCTTGAAGTAGTTGCTACGTATTCTTTGTCACATTTTCATTGAAAGTGAGTGCACACAAATGTGCAGGGATTTACATACACTTGTTACACACAATTAAGGGCCTATACAAAAAAAAAATCTATCTAGTAAAATCTCTAGACATATTTGAAGATGTGCCAAATGAAACATCTGGAAAAATTTAAAGGGGTTATCCGGGCTTTTACGATTGATGACCTATCCTCAGGATAGGCCATCAATATCAGATCAGCGGAGGTCCAACATCCGGCACTCCCGCCAATCAGCTGTATGAGGAGACGACGCACATAAAATAGAAAAGTGCTGCTAACAAAATATTTGTTCATGTTGCCTCTGTAATTCTGGTTATTGGGGTTTTGTTAACACTTGTGTGCTGTAGTTACATTTAGTACAGCACTTTTTTGCTGTTTTAGTGTTGGGGCTTATTAGCTGTGGTGAAGTGGGAAAATTACAGCCCTTTGTAGCGTGTATTATTGTTAAAAAAAAGCGCCAAAGTTCTATATAGTAAAGTGTTCTAGCAGCTATTATTGTTGCAAAAAAACGTATTATTCGCTCGGTGCTGAAGTGGGAGAATTACAGCCCTTTGTAGCATGTATTACTCTCAAATAAAGAGTTTTAGTTGGTGTACAGCGCCAAAGTTCTATATTTTAAAAGCTATTGGCATTTATTACTGTTGCCAAAAAAAACATATTATTCGCTCTGTGCTGAAGTGGGACAATTACAGCCCTTTGTAGAGTGTATTCTCAAAAAAAAGAGTTTTAGTTGGTGTACAGCGCCAAAGTTAAATATAGTAAAGTGTTCTAGCAGCTATTAGTGTTGCAAAAAACATACTATTCACTCTGTGCTGAAGTGGGACAATTACAGCCCTTTGTAGCGTGTTTTATTGTAAAAAAAAAAGCTTGATTTGGCCTACAGCGCCAACGTTCTATATTTAAAAAGCTACTGGCATTTATTACTGTTGCCGAAAAAATATATTATTCACTCTGTGCTGAAGTGGGACAATTACAGCCATCTGTAGTGTGTATTATTGTCAAAGATGTTTTAGTTGGCCTACAGCGCCAAAGTTAGTTATTGAAAAGCCTTGTGTCCTTTATTAGTGTTGCAAAAAAAACATATTATTCTCTCGGTGCTGAAGTGGGACAATTACAGCCATTTGTAGTGCGTAGTAGTGGAAAAAAGTTTTAGTTGGCCTACAGCGTCGAAATTCTGTATTTTAAAATCTTGCATATATTACTTTGGCAAAAAAAACGTATTATTCGCTCGGTGATGAAGTAGGACAATTATAGCCATTTGTAGCGTGTAGTAGTGGAAAAAAAGTTTTAGTTGGCCTTCAGCGTCAAAGTTAAACTTTGTCAAACCTTCTGTCGGTTATTAGTGGTGGCAAAAGACTTATTAGCCGTTGTGTGGTGAAGTGGGAAAATTACAGCCCTTTGTAGCGTGTTTTAATTTCCTTTTTATTTATTTGATCGAACAGCATGTCAGGCAGAGAAGTGACAGGACCTGCACAGGAGAGTGGCAGAGGCCCAAATGTTTCTGGCACGGGCACAGGTCACAGCAGAGTAAGGGGGCGTGGCAGCAGGGGTCACATTGAGAGGCCAGAGCTCCCGGTGTCATCTAGCGTTTGGGTCTTGACCAGCAACCAAGCGGTTCTTGAATGACCCGGTCTTCGACTTCGTCCCAAATGACGTCAGAGACCCCCAGTCAAGAATCAGTGGGTTCGTCAGACACAACCCTTAGTTGGCATGGCCCAGGAGCAGGCCCTGTGTGCTCACCTGTCCTCAACCTGCCTCTGTCCTTTTCTGTTCCCTCACCCAGAGAAGTAATGTATGCTGTGGGCTCAGCTCCACTTTACAGCGAGGACGAGCTACTGAAGGACAGTCAGCAGCTACTAGCCAGCCAAGATGTGGAGGAGACATCCGCAGCTTCCTCAGTTAGGCAGGCAAGTAGTGATGAGGAGAGTGGCATGGGAGCTAGGGTTGCGCAAGGTCAGGCTCCTGACCCACAGGCAGTCGAGGAGGACATCAGCGACGTGCAGACACTACTCGATGATGATGAAGCCGATCGCACTTGGGAGCCGGGTAAATTAGGGCCTTCACCATCATCAGGAGAAGAGGGTGGCAGCTTGCTCGTGAGGCAGCGACGGAGCCAACAGGTCGCTAGCGTGGCCAGGAGTCAGCAGGGTGGCAGCAGTGGGAGGTCGGGAGCCAAACATGACCGAGGTAGACCACCTGCTTCGCAGGAGCCTACCGGGCCGAAAAGTAGTGATGCAGCGGTTGAAGGAGGCAGTGGCGGTAGCAGCCAATCAGTGAAGAGTGTTGGGGGTAAATTCACATACTCGGCGGTGTGGCAGTTTTTCGTTAAGCCGCCGGGTGAGGTCAACCTAGCTATTTGTAGAATCTGTGGGCAGAAGGTGAAGCGTGGCCAGGGTGCCAATTTTGGTGCCATCTTCGGTATGTGCATGGCAGCACCTGTTTTAAATAATTTTAATTATTTGATTATAAAAGAAGGCTTGGTTATCGGTGTTACTAATCTCCAGAAGAAGTCAGAAGTGGCGAAACAGCGTTGGGTGGAGGCCGCGACGGGGCTCATCCTGCACATACAGGTATACCAACTATTGGGATTTTCTTTTCTATGATGTTTTTCTTTTCCAATTTTGCATAGCCACCACATTATGTTTCAGAGATAAGTACCCAGATATGGTTTGGAGGGTGTTGGCAATTTTTGGTAAACCATCATAACATACAAAATGTTTTTTCTGAATGCCTGTTATATTGTGCATGGATGACCCCTATCACGTCCCCCATTTTTTGTTCCTCAGCTACATGTGCTTCCAGCCGCTGAATTATTCATGTTTTTTATTTAAATTGCATTCTTATCTATGTTATAACTAATAAAGTATACCATTTATATCGATTTATGGTGTGGAGGTGGTTGTTATATTTTTTTGGTGGTTATCACCACGGCCCTGCGTCAACATATGCAGCGTCGCCATAAAGTTGCCTGGGAGAACCGTGGCTCCAGTGTGGTGGTCCAGCCTGCAGCAGCAGCAGCATATGCAGCATTAACCAGTGGCGCCCAACAGATTTCAGGCTGTCAAGGCTCCACCACCTCAGCCGAAGGGAGCTGTCTGTCCTTCCCATCATCTCATGCTCCTGCTCCTACTCCTCATCAGTCATGTAGTCAGCAATCGATCAGCGAAGCCATTGCCAAGAGACAGCATTATGTGTTGTGACAAGGCAAAAGGTACAGTGGTTGATGGCAGATACGTGTCACCGAGATGCCTGGTCTCGGCGAAGTAGCTGGTAGTCCTTGTCAGTAACCTTAGATTACTGACACTTTCTAATGTTAGCATAGCTGCTTTCAAGCAGTTTGATCCGGGCCAGCTTTTGACTGGAGCAGTCTCAGTGTTGGGTGGGATGACTGCTCCCACGTATCCAGGCCAGGTTTTTTGCCTGGGATTTTTATCAGCCAGGAAGTTTCAGGTGAGTGTGTGTGTGTGTGTGTGTGTGTGTGCTGAGGCTCCAAGCCTGGAGTTGGTCTGAAGTTTTGTGCTGTCCAGACAGAAACGCTGGTGAACCCTGCTGTATCCTAAAGACTGTGTGGTGAGAACAACCTGTTTTTGTATACCTTTTCTTTTATGCCTGAAGAAAGGTCATCTTTATGTTATGCCGTAATTTTGCACCCTGCTGAAGAAAAGCTGTTTGCTTTCATTCTGACTTGATTTAAATAAAACCCATTTCTGGATGTTGCTGTGTCTGTGGTTCCTGTGACGGAGCTGAACCCCCACAAGTGGTGGAGGATGCGGGCATAAGCGCTCCTTGAGAAGAGTCGCAGCGGGTATATAAGACTTTGTATGTCCTGGGTTAAAGCTGTGGCTGGGTTGCAAACAGGATCTCCCAGCATGGAGGAGCTCATTAAGCAGTTGGTGCAGGCTAATCTCCAACAGCAGCAAACCAGCGCTCAGCAGCAGAGAGCACAAATGTAGTTGACGTGGCTCCTGTTGGAAAAAAGTGAAATCGGTGAGAAAATGACGCCTGAGGATGACGTTGAGGCCTTTTTGTCTATCTTTGAGAGAATAGCAGAGAGGGAAAAACTGCCGCCAGAGCAATGGGCGGAAGTGCTGGCCCCTTATCTGACCGGGGAATCTCAAAAGGCCTATTTTGATTTAACCCTACAAGATGCCAAAGAGTACAGAAAACTCAAAGCTGAAATCCTTGCCTTTCGGGGTGTGAACCTGGCTGTCAGAGTGCAGCGGGTGCAACAATGGACCTACTGTAAAGACAAGCCACCCAGATCGCAGATGTTTGACTTGCTGCATCTCGTCCAAAAATGGCTACAGCCGGAGACATGCACTCCAGTGCAAATGGTTGAGAGAGTGGTCATGGACCGGTTTATACAAACTTTACCAAGGTCTGTACAATGCTGGGTTGCCCAGGGAGACCCCCAGAATGCTGACTTGGTGGGCCTGGTGGAAAGGTACCAGGCCGTGGAATACTCCTTTAACAGACCGGTTGGCGGAAGATCATCTTTTGTTCGCTCCCGTGGTGGGCCGGACAAATTAAAGAAGGGGCCTAAACCCTCTCCAGAGTGGCGTACCCGAGAAATGGAGGTCCCACAGCCTGTTCCACAAAGGCAAACTCGCCCCTTGATTTGCTGGAGGTGTCATGGCCCGGGGCACATAGCAGCACATTGCCCTATGTCCACAGAACCCATGGAGTGCAACACTGGCCACCGTGGCTCATTATTTGCCTACCCTGCATGTAGTACCATTCCTCACCCTGGCAAGGGACCTCAGATATGTCAGGTAAAGGTCAATGGTGTTGCAGTGATTGGGCTTCTGGACTCAGGAAGTTGGGTGACCCTGTTAAGGGCCACACTCCCACATGTGCTTGTCCCTGGAAAGTGGGTGGGGGTGAAGTGTATCCATGAGGACACTAAAGCCTACCCTGTTGCTCAGATATATATATTTGCGGAGGACATTACCGTGTCTCATACCGTGGGGGTGGTCAAGGAATTGATGTACCCCATAATAATTGGAAGAGACTGTTCTTTGTTTTGGGACTTGTGGGGTAAGGCCATAACCCCTAATTATCAAGGGGAATTTGACAAACCCGATGAGGATAATAATAAAAAGGTTGTTGTGTATGATGATGTTGTGAATTTCCTCTAACAGTGTTAGCCGGGGATGAGGATGAGGAGTCATCGCCTGGAAGTAATATCCCTGATCTTGCTTACTTTAAAGAGTGTGTTAAATGGTGTTCCTCAAGAACCAGGTGCAGATAACAGGTTCCCATACTTTGCCATGAACAACAATCTAGTATATCGTGTAAAGTGAGGGATGAGATTGTAGAACAACTGCTGGTACCAGCTCCATATAGACGAATGGTATTAGACATGGCCCACTCCCAGGTGTTGGGAGGTCACTTGGGAGTAGATAAGACCCAAGATCGTATTCTACAAAGGTTTTATTGGCCAGGCTGTCCTAGAGAGATTGCTAATTATTGCCAGTCCTGTCCAGTCTGCCAATTAACCGCCCCGGTCTCTCATTTCCGTAGCCCGTTAGTACCACTGCCCATAATAGAAACACCATCTGAGCGTATAGCTATGGACCTGGTAGGCCCTTTAGTAAAATTGGCTAGAGGTCACCAGTATATTTTGGTTGTCCTGGATTACGCTACGCGGTACCTGGAGGCAGTACCTTTACGAAATTCCTCCTCAAAATGTATTGCAAGAGAGTTATTTCATATTTTTTCCAGAACAGGACTGCCTAAAGAGATCTTGACTGATCAGGGAACCCCCTTCATGTCACGTATTATGAAAGAGTGTACCATCCACAGACCGATGGATTGGTAGAGAGTTTTAATAAAACATTGAAGGCGATGTTAAGAAAGGTAGTGGAGAAAGATGGCCAAGATTGGGATTGCCTGATACCCTATTTTTTCCCAATCACCCAGGACAGCACGTAGAGAGAGAGGATCCGCCCCCAGAGACAGGAAACCTGCACAAAATAAAAAGGCGGAGACTCTCCTCCACCTCAGTGTGGTTTCCTGTCTCTGAGGGGAAGCCTGCTACATGTGTATCCGGAGTAATGGAGCTCCCCCTCTCCAGAGCCCTTAACTGCGGCAGCCCGGTAGTTTGAATAGCCGGAGTATGGTGGCTGCAGAGGCGCCGCGAGCCTCCGGAGGGAGCTTCTCGGGCGCTGGGGGAATCCTGGACCGCGTCCTGGAGGGAGGAGGAGCGCTTCCAGGCCTGAGTGGCGGCAGGAAGCGGAAGATAGAGGCGGGACGTCCTTTGGAATGCAGCGCTGAGTGCGCTGTGATGACGTCAGACGCCGGGGCCCACGTGACCGGAGGAGTGCTGGATAGGAACAGAGCATTCCGAGTCCAGTATAAAGGGACCTGTTGAAGTTAGAGGTTCCTGCTGCCTAGATACAATTTATCCATTGAACCTGGCTTGAGGCTCCTGTAGAATGGAGGAAGAGAAGGCAGCAGAGGAGGTGACCGTTCCTGCCCCAGCTCCGGTACTTTTCTTAAAGGGGTGAGTGATTCTGGATTTTTAAACCAGACAATTTCTTATGTGTATATTTGTATCTATCCTGGTTGCAGGGGAAGCCTAAGAAAGTGATTTCCAAAAAGAGGACTTTAGAATGTGCCCTATGTAGGATTGCCCTTCCTCGTGACTGGAATAAAAAATTATGCCAGTCCTCCTCCTTAACTAAGAAAGCAGCCTCCAAGAGTGTTAAGCCCGCTTGGACTGAGTCACCTGGGGTCCTTTCCTCCTCAGCCTCTGAACCTGAGGAAGAGGGAGCCTTGTATTCTGATATCTCCTCTGGGTCTTCCTCAGAGGGCGAAAATGAGGGAGGCCGTCCATGTTTTCCCACTGAGGATGTGGACAAATTATTGAAAGCCATAAGAAGTACTATGGGCATAGAGGAAAATAGGGAACCAAGGTCTATTCAGGACATTATGTTTGGGGGCTTGGAGTCAAAAAAACATAAGACCTTCCCTGTCCATAAGAATATAGCTAAGCTGATTAAGGGCGAATGGAAAAAGCCCAATAGAAAAGTATTTTTGGCAAAGAATCTAAAAAGAAAATATCCGTTCGAAGAAGAGGAATGTGTAACATGGAACAAGGCACCAAAAATTGACGTGGCTATTTCCAAGGTAGCATTGCCCTTTGAGGACACGGGGTTGCTTAGAGACCCTTTAGATAAGAAGGCGGATTCTTTCTTGAAGGGAGCCTGGGAGGCTTCAACCTCTTCTTTTAGACCTAGCGTTGCTGCTACTTGTACCGCCCGCTCCTTAATTGTGTGGCTTTCTGAGCTTGATTCTCTACTTCGTAATAAAGTTTCGAGAGAGGAGATTTTAGCCTCCCTTCCCACTTTAAGAAAAGCGGCAGATTTCCTTGCAGATGCCTCTGCAGATTCTGTTAGACTCGCTGCCAGATCTTCGGCATTATCCAACTCTGCCCGTAGGGCGCTATGGCTAAAAAACTGGAAGGGTGATCTTGCTTCCAAACAGAGACTTTGTGGAGTGCCATGTGAAGGGGAGTTTTTGTTTGGACCAGCCCTTGATGAATTATTGGAGAAGGCAGTGGACAATAAGAAAAAGTTTCCCGGTTTCAGGTCATCATCCTTTTCATTTTCGGGAAGACAGAATCGTTCCTTTCGTTCCTTTCGTGACAGGGACAATCAGAGAAAAGGACAGGAGGATAGATACAGAGACCAGAAAAGAGGAAGAGGTTTTTTCTTCAATCAGTGTAGAAGTGATAAAAAGAAACCAGATACCCAATGACGCCAGGGGTCAGGTAGGCGGAAGACTAAAGAATTTTTTTCCTACCTGGGCCCGTATTTCAGACAGTTCCTGGGTCTTGGACATTATAGAAAATGGTCTAAAGTTAGATTTTCGTTCTTTTCCTCCAGAAAGGTTCCTAATAACAAAGGTGCAGGCATCAAAACAGGTAATTTCTGCCATGGAGGAAGAAGTTTTGAAGCTCCTGGACAAGGGGGTCCTAGTAAAAGTACCAGAAGAGGAAAAAGAGAAAGGGTTTTACTCCCATTTGTTTCTAGTAAAGAAACCGTATGGCTCCTACAGGACAATTATAAATTTAAAAAAGCTGAACCTGTATTTAAATGTAAGAAAGTTCAAGATGGAGTCAATAAAATCAGTAGTGAACCTGCTTTTCCCACTCTGTTTCATGGCAGTTCTGGACTTGAAAGATGCATATTATCATGTCCCAATGTTTCCACCGCATCAGAGATTCTTAAGAGTAGTAGTCCCAGTGAAGGGAGTATTGTTTCACCTCCAGTTCAGAGCCATGCCCTTCGGTCTATCCTTAGCCCCCCGGGTATTTACAAAGATAGTGGCAGAGATGAGTGCACATATAAGGATTCACAATATCTTATTCATCCCATATCTGGACGATTTCCTGATAGTGGCAGATTCGGAGACCAGTTGCAAAAGAGCGGTTCAGACAGTGTCCCAGATTATTATGGAGCTGGGGTGGTTTCTGAACAAAGAAAAGTCACGCCTGCTCCCGTCTCAGTCTCAGACGTTCCTGGGGCTTCTTCTGGACTCTGTCTCCCAGAGAACTTTTTTGACAGAGGAGAAAATCCTAAATATTTTTCGAGTAGTCTCAGACCTCCAGAGGCTTCAGGAAGTCTCACTGAGACGAGGAATGTCGGTCTTGGGTTCCCTGACATCATGTATCCCTGCAGTCAGGTGGGCACAGTTTCACGCCAGACCTCTCCAATGGGAAATTCTTACTTTCTGGGACAAGGGCAGAGTCCCATTAGAGGAGAAGTTGACAATTTCAGAGCAGACCCTGTCGGACCTGTCCTGGTGACTAGAAAGGAAGAATTTAGACCAGGGTCTTCCTTGGAAATTAGAAAAGATGATCTGTCTCACTACAGATGCAAGTCCGGTAGGCTGGGGAGCACATGGTCGGGGTTTTCTTCTTCAGGGGTCCTGGAAGGGTCCAGAAAAGGAAAACTCATCCAATTTAAAGGAACTGACAGCAGTTCGAAAGTCTCTCTTGGGAGCCCTTCACTTATTAAAGGGGACAGATGTGAGGGTCCTGTCAGACAATCGCACTACGGTGTCCTACCTGAACAGACAGGGGGGCACGAGGTGTCAGGGATTAATGTCAGAAAGCCAGAGGATTTTTTCTATCGCAGAGAAACATCTTCTTTCCATAACTGCGGTCCATATTCGGGGGATAGACAACACCCGGGCGGATTTCCTCAGCAGACGACATCTCTCCCAGTGGCTCTTTGGGGATGTTCAGAGATAGATCTGTTTGCCACAGCAAGGAACAAAAAACTGCCAAAGTTTTTTTCATTAGACCCCAGGGGATCCCCGGATGCGATAGACTCCCTGGTTCAGAGTTGGGATTACCCCTTAGCCTATGCCTTTCCCCCGATCCCCTTAATTCCAATAGTTCTAAGAAAGATCAGGGAAGAGAAAGCAAGAGTTATCCTGATAGCCCCCTTTTGGCCGAGAAGATCCTGGTTCCCCTGGCTCAGGAGGATGTCCATTTCAGATCCCTGGGTTCTTCCGGAGGACCGGGATCTTCTGGGTCAGAGGACAGTTTTCCACCAGTCAGTAAGGAATCTCCATCTGACGGCATGGAATTTGAGAGGAGTCTGTTAGTAAGGAGGGGGTTTTCAGACAAGTTGGTGGCTACCTTGATTAAAAGCAGAAAAAAATCTACAATTAAGATTTATCATAGAGTATGGTTGAAATTTTTAGATTTTTCAGGTATTAAGTTTGATTCCCTTCCAGAATCAGTTCCTGTAAATCCTGTGCTTGAATTCCTGCAGAGGGGTTTAGATATGGGATTAGCGGTTAATACCCTTAGAGTTCATGTTTCTGCCCTTTCGGCCCTTTTTAATCAGGATTTGGCTAGTTCCCCTTGGGTGTCTAGATTTTTCAGGTCAGTCAGTAGGTCATCTTTGCCTGTGTCCCCAAAGATGGCTCCTTGGGATCTAAATCTTGTGTTGAATGCTCTGACCAGACCTCCTTTTGAGCCGCTAGATAGCCTTCCGATTGTGATTTTAACCCTTAAGGTTTGCCTACTAGTTGCCCTTACATCAGCCAGACGCATTAGTGAGATTCAGGCTATGTCTGTCAACCCGCCCTTCACTACTATTCTAGACGATAGAGTCCTGATTTCTCCAGACCCTGCCTTCCTACCCAAGGTTGTTAGTAGATTCCATAGAACTCAGAATGTAGTACTGCCAGCCTTTTTTTAAAATCCAAAAAATCAGGAAGAACGGAACCTTCATTGTTTGGATGTTAGAAGAGCCATATTACAATACCTTGACTGTACTAAAGCTTGGAGGAAAGTTTCCTCCCTTTTTGTTATCTTCCAGGGGAAGAACAAGGGCGGTACGGCTTCAAAATCTATTATTTCAAGGTGGATTACCTCAGCAATTTCTCTTGCATATTCCTCTTCCAGTGTTTCTATTCCTGAGAATCTGAGAGCACATTCTACTTGGGCGATTTCCACTTCTTGGGCGGAGAGACACAGTGTGTCTATTGAAGACATCTGCAAAGCAGCGACTTGGTCCTCTCCGTCCACTTTTTACAGACACTACAGACTTGATCTTTCCTCCTCTGGGGATCTGTCCTTTGGGAAACAGGTGCTTTCTGTGGCTTGCCCACCCTGATTCTATCTCTGATATTTCGCTCTCTACGTGCTGTCCTGGGTGATTGGGAAAAATGAAAATTACTTACGGTAATTGGATTTTCCAGAACCCAGGACAGCACCCTTATTTCCCTCCCTTGGTTATTGTTGTGTGGCACGGGTGTGCAGATAAAAAAAAAAAAAAAGTATGGTTATATAGATGACGTTAATTTAGTCTTCACTCATGCTTGGATACTCACACTGAGGTGGAGGAGAGTCTCCGCCTTTTTATTTTGTGCAGGTTTCCTGTCTCTGGGGGCGGATCCTCTCTCTCTACGTGCTGTCCTGGGTTCTGGAAAATCCAATTACCGTAAGTAATTTTCATTATTGTTCTCTGTAAGAGAAGTCCCTCAAGCCTCCACAGGGTTTTCACCTTTTGAGCTGTTGTACGGACGGCATCCTCGTGGGTTACTTGACGTGGCTAAAGAGACCTGGGAAAGCGAGGTGACTCCATATAAAAGCATAATTGAGCATGTTGCCCAAATGCAAGAAAGAATAGCAAATGTCATGCCAATAGTTAAGCAACATCTTCTGTAGGCCCAAGAAGCCCAATCTAGGGTATATAATAAAACGGCCAGAATAAGACAGTTCCACCCAGGGGACCAGGTACTTGTGCTTGTACCCACAGTGAAAAGCAAATTCCTTGCAAAGTGGCAGGGACCATTTGAGGTACTAGAAAAGGTGAGTGAGGTTAACTATAAAATATACCAGCCAGGGAAAAGGAAGCCTATCCAGATATATCATGTAAACCTCATCAAGCCCTATAGAGATAGGGAATCTATAGATACACCTTGTTTGTTTTCTCAGTCAGAGGTTGGTTTTCACGATGTCACTATTGCAGACACCCTTTCACCCTCACAGAAGCGGCAATGCAGGGAACTGTTAGAACAGAATAAGGACATGTTCTCGGACTTACCTGGTCTTACCTCTGTGATTGAGCATGAGATTGTTACTGAACCTCATGTTAGGGTGAATCTTATAGAATACCTGAGGCCCATAGACAAGTGGTTTCCCAAGAAGTGGAACGAATGCTAAAATTAGGAGTTATTGAGGAATCGAAGAGTGGGTGGTCAAGCCCAATAGTCTTGGTGCCAAAATCAAATGGGGAATGGCGCTTCTGTAATGACTATAGGAAGCTTAATGAGGTCTCCAATGTGGACGCATACTCGATGCCTAGGGTAGACAAACTCATTGAAAGGCTAGGGCCGGCCCGTTATATTACCACATTGGACCTCACAAAAGGATATTGGCAGATCCCATTATCCAAGGAGGCCAAGCAAAAGACAGCTTTTTCCACCTCTGAGGGATGCTATCAGTATACAAGGATGCCTTTTGGGTTGCAGGGAGATCCTGCCACATTTCAAAGGGCGATAGATCACATACTGATCCCTCACAAGAAGTATGCCGCCGCTTATCTAGATGATATTGTGATATTCAGCCGTGACTGGTAAAGTCATCTGGGTAAATTGCAGACAGTCTTAGATGCCCTAAGGAGAGCTGGGTTTACCATCAATCCCAATAATTGTGCAGTTGGTATGGAAGAGGCAAAATATCTGGGGTATATAGTAGGAAGAGGCTTAATTAAGCCACAAATAAACAAGGTTGAAGCGATACAAACTTGGCCACGCCCACTAACAAAAAAAAAAACAAGTGAGGGCATTCTTGGGAATCATAGGCTACTAAAGACGTTTTGTCCCTGACTTTGCCACAATTGCAGCCCCATTAACCGAGATCACAAAAGGGACCCGGTCAGTCATGGTTAAATGGTCTCCGGAGGCTGAAAGAGCCTTTAATGAACTCAAACTTGCCCTATGTAAGCAGCCAGTCTTGGTAGCACCTGATTTTACAAAGGAATTTGTAGTATAGACAGATGCGTCTGATGTAGGCCTGGGTGCAGTAATGTCACAGGACATAAGTGGAGAAGAGCATCCAGTTATGTATCTCAGCCATAAATTTTCCCCAGCTGAAAAAAATTATTCCATTGTGGAAAAAGAGTGCTTGGCCATTAAGTGGGCATTAGATTCAATCAGGTACTACCTACTGGGCAGAAGGTTCAAACTGGTTTCTGATCATTGTAATGGTAAGTAGGCACACTCTGATGGGATTATGGAATAAATAAATAAATATATTGAATTAGGTAAAATAAATTGAATTAGGAAAAATAAAATGAAATATTAAATGCTTTAATAGATAATACTATGCACAAATAGTTATATAATTAATCCAGCGCTGGCAATAATAAGACTAGAATAAAATAAGACTAAAATAAATATAAAAAACTAGGATAGGATCAAAAGAATCAAAAAATTCCAATAAATTAAAATCAATCCAAAAATCCAAAATAGGATCAATCCAAAAATCCAAAATAAGTCCAAAATAAATCCAAAGAATTGTGTCCAAAAGTATATAAATCCACAGATATGTAAAGGTAATTAAAGATGGTTCAATTGATCACTTGTATACTCAGATCAGCACTCCCTTTTGTATCATGGATCTTATGGATATCTGTTTTTAGACATTCAAGGGGTTAATAATGTTATTGCGTTGTTCTTATGCTTATTATTGTTCATCTATATATATAGTTCATTGATGGTTCAGTGGTATTGGTAATACAATCGTTCATTGGTGATTCAGTGTTATCAGTATTATTGGTAACACAGCGATTACATTGATATTTCAGTGGTTTGCGTAAATAAACAAGTGTTTTTGGGTTATACTTTACCACCCAGTGTAATGCCGGCCTCTGTCTAGATCATCACTGTAGAACGTCAGGTCCGTGTCCAGTTGACTACTGCAGAGCCGCAGGGACGTAGACCTCGCCTGCTGGTGCTTGTATAGATTCGCTCTCTAGTTGTCCCGTGTTGCTGGCGGGGTTGCGGGTCTCTTGGCGCGCGATCTAAAAGCGCGCCTTTTTTTCAAATGGCGTGTCACGTGGCGTCCCACGTGGTACGCTAATGAATGGGTGGTAACTTTGTATCGGTGGTGGCTTAGTAGCGATACTTCGTGTTCTCTTTGTGCCGCAACTATAGTATAGATAGCCGTGTGTAGATAGTAATATTGTTTTCTCCAAGATTATCCTCTCTTTCTCCAGGTAAAACACTGGGCTAGCAGTGTTTTACCTGGAGAAAGAGAGGATAATCTTGGAGAAAACAATATTACTATCTACACACGGCTATCTATACTATAGTTGCGGCACAAAGAGAACACAAAGTATCGCTACTAAGCCACCACCGATACAAAGTTACCACCCATTCATTAGCGTACCACGTGGGACGCCACGTGACACGCCATTTGAAAAAAAAGGCGCGCTTTTAGATCGCGCGCCAAGAGACCCGCAACCCCGCCAGCAACACGGGACAACTAGAGAGCGAATCTATACAAGCACCAGCAGGCGAGGTCTACGTCCCTGCGGCTCTGCAGTAGTCAACTGGACACGGACCTGACGTTCTACAGTGATGATCTAGACAGAGGCCGGCATTACACTGGGTGGTAAAGTATAACCCAAAAACACTTGTTTATTTACGCAAACCACTGAAATATCAATGTAATCGCTGTGTTACCAATAATACTGATAACACTGAATCACCAATGAATGATTGTATTACCAATACCACTGAACCATCAATGAACTATATATATAGATGAACAATAATAAGCATAAGAACAACGCAATAACATTATTAACCCCTTGAATGTCTAAAAACAGATATCCATAAGATCCATGATACAAAAGGGAGTGCTGATCTGAGTATACAAGTGATCAATTGAACCATCTTTAATTACCTTTACATATCTGTGGATTTATATACTTTTGGACACAATTCTTTGGATTTATTTTGGACTTATTTTGGATTTTTGGATTGATCCTATTTTGGATTTTTGGATTGATTTTAATTTATTGGATTTTTTGATTCTTTTGATCCTATCCTAGTTTTTTATATTTATTTTAGTCTTATTTTATTCTAGTCTTATTATTGCCAGCGCTGGATTAATTATATAACTATTTGTGCATAGTATTATCTATTAAAGCATTTAATATTTCATTTTATTTTTCCTAATTCAATTTATTTTACCTAATTCAATATATTTATTTATTTATTCCATAATCCCATCAGAGTGTGCCTACTTACCATTACAATTACTACTTCTACTATATATACAGCATTTGGGTGTGCTGACAAGTAGTGCACCTTGCTATTCATTCTGCCAATTGGTGAGCGACTATCTTCTGATTTATACTTGGTTTCTGATCATGCTCCACTGAAGTGGATGAGAATGAAAAAGGGAAATAACGCTAGGATAACACGTTGGTTTCTTGCGTTACAAGACTTTAGCTTCAATGTGGAACATAGACCTGGTAAACTGCACGGGAATGCAGACGCACTATCAAGGGTACACTGTTTGGGGGTTGAAGTTGCCCAGCCCCTCGGCTTTGGGCGGGGGGGGGGGGGGTGGAATGTGACAAGACAAAAGGTACAGTGGTTGATGACAGATACGTGTCACCGAGATTCCTGGTCTCGATGAAGTATCTGGTAGTCCTTGTCAGTAACCTTAGGTTACTGACACTTTCTAATGTTAGCATAGCTGCTTTCAAGCAGTTTGATCCGGGCCAGCTTTTGACTGGAGCAGTCTCAATGTTTGGTGGGATGACTGCTCCCACGTATCCAGGCAGGGCCGGCCTTTGGGGTGTGCGACCCGCGCGGTTGCACAGGGTGCTTCACTCCCGGCCAGTTAAGGGGCGCCCTGCCAGAGCGCCCCCTTAATGACCCGGCCTGCTCCTGTATAGCGTCCTGTGCCCCCCTCAGACCTCCGATCAGCCCACCCAGCCAGTTTTTAAAAAAACATACTTACCTGTCCTGCGCTGCCGCTGCCATCAGGTTTAACGCCCCACTGTCTTCCCTGCCGGCGCACACTATGACCTGACGCAGCGTCAGGTCATAGTGTGCGCCGGCAGGGAAGACAGTGGAGCGGGGAACCTGATGGCAGCGGCAGCGCAGAACAGGTAAGTATGTTTTTTTAAAGTGGCTGGGTGGGCTGATCTGAGGTCTGAGGGGGGGCACAAGACGCTGGTCTGAGGGGAACACAAGACGCTGATCTGAGGTCTGATGGGGGCACAAGATGTTGATCTGAGGTCTGATGGGGGGAACAAGACGCTGATCTGAGGGGGGCACAAGACCCTGATCTGAGGTCTGAGGGGGGGCACAAGACCCTGATCTGAGGGGGGCACAAGACGTTGATCTGAGGTCTGATGGGGCACAAGACGCTGACCTGAGGTCTGATGGGGGCACAAGACGCTGACCTGAGGTCTGATGGGGGCACATTGTGTTGGTCTGATGGGGGCACAAGACGCTGATCTGAGGTCTGATGGGGGCACATTGTGTTGATCTGAGGTCTGATGGGGCACAAGATGCTGATCTGAGGTCTGATGGGGGCACAAGATGTTGATCTGAGGTCTGAGGGGGGGCACAAGACGCTGGTCTGAGGGGGGCACAAGACCCTGATCTGAGGTCTGAGGGGGGCACAAGACGCTGATCTGAGGTCTGATGGGGCACAAGACGCTGACCTGAGGTCTGATGGGGGCACAAGATGCTGACCTTAGGTCTGATGGGGGCACAAGACGCTGACCTGGGGTCTGATGGGGGCACATTGTGTTTATCTGAGGTCTGATGGGGGCACAAGACGCTGATCTGAGGTCTGAGGGGGCACAAGACCCTGATCTGAGGTCTGAGGGGGGCACAAGACCTTGATCTGAGGGGGGCACAAGACGTTGATCTGAGGTCTGATGGGGCACAAGACGCTGACCTGAGGTCTGATGGGGGCACAAGATGCTGAACTGAGGTCTGATGGGGGCACAAGACGCTGACCTGAGATCTGATGGGGGCACATTGTGTTGATCTGAGGTCTGATGGGGGCACAAGACACTGATCTGAGGTCTGATGGGGGAACAAGACGCTGATCTGAGGTCTGATGGGGGCACAAGACGCTGATCTGAGGTCTGAAGGGGGACACAAGATGTTGATCTGAGGTCTGATGGGGCACAAGATGCTGATCTGAGGTCTGATGGGGGCACATTGTGTTGATCTGAGGTCTGAGGGGGGCACAAGACGCTGATCTGAGGTCTGATGGGGGCACAAGATGCTGAACTGAGGTCTGATGGGGGCACAAGACGCTGACCTGAGATCTGATGGGGGCACATTGTGTTGATCTGAGGTCTGATGGGGGCACAAGACACTGATCTGAGGTCTGATGGGGGAACAAGACGCTGATCTGAGGTCTGATGGGGGCACAAGACGCTGATCTGAGGTCTGAAGGGGGACACAAGATGTTGATCTGAGGTCTGATGGGGCACAAGACGCTGATCTGAGGTCTGATGGGGGCACATTGTGTTGATCTGAGGTCTGAGGGGGGCACAAGACGCTGATCTGAGGTCTGATGGGGGCACAAGATGTTGATCTGAGGTCTGAGGGGTGGCACAAGACGCTGGTCTGAGGGGGGCACATGACCCTGATCTGAGGTCTGAGGGGG
>ONZH01026972.1:0-25008 GCA_900303285.1 Rhinella marina
ATTTTTTTTTAAATTGTTTTTAGTTGTTTTAGCTCAGTGATACAAATCCATTCACACAGCTGCGTGGAACCATTCTGTGTGTCACAGTTCATTACACTCACTCCTATCCGTATTTTCTGTCCAGGTGACTCTTTCTGTACGTCACTTAATACAACCAAGTCTTTTGCTGCCTGTCACGTATATAGCTTGATCCCAAAAATCTCTGTGCGACATTTGTCTGGGTCACAGTCTAAATAGCCACTGTCAGTAGGGTGTCAGTTAGCTCTACGATAGTTTCTGCACGTCACGTTCCAAAAAGACAAAACTCCAAAAAAAAATAAAAATTGTTTTTTAGTTGTTTTAGCTCAGTGATACAACTCCATTTCACACAGCTGCGTAGAACCATTCTGTGTGTCACAGTTCAGCTGTCCACTCACTCCAATCCGTATTTTCTGTCCAGGTGACACTTTCTGTACGTCACTTAATACAACCAAGTCTTTTGCTGCCTGTCACGTATATAGCTTGATCCCAAAAATCTCTGTGCGACATTTGTCTGGGTCGCAGTCTAAACAGCCACCGATGCCCAAGTTTTCCAACTGTCGCAGTCTGTGGGTGATGATGATGACAATGTTGAGTTAGTGGAAGAAGTGTGTAAAGAGGTGTCAGACGATGAGGAGACACAGTTGTCAGACAGTGGTGAAGTTGTTGTCAGGGCAAGAAGTCCGAGGGGGGAGCAGACTGAGGAATCGGAGGATGACGAGGTGACTGACCCAAGCTGGGTTGATAAGCCGAGTGAAGACAGTGCTTCTGAGGCGGAGGCGAGTGCTGCACCAGAACAGGTTGGAAGAGGCAGTGGTGTGGCCAGAGGGAGAAGCAGGGCCAGAGCTGGTGCATCAGCAGCAACTGTTTCACGTAGTGAAGCTCCCGTGGCGAGGCCTAGATGTTCGCAAGTCTGGAGGTTCTTTAAAAAAAGTGTGGATGACTGACGGACTGTGGTGTGCAACCTGTGCCACACCAGGATCAGCAGGGGTGCCACCACTACTAGCCTAACCACCACCAGCATGCGCAGGCATATGAGTGTTAAACACCCCACTCAATGGAACCAAGGCCGTTCACCACCTCCTGCGGGTCACACCACTGCTCCTTCCCCTGTGTCACTCGCTGCCTCTGCTAGTCAACCCCCTGCCCAGGACCCGGGCACGAGCGCCTCCCGCCGGAAAACCACACCTTCGCCTCCACGATCCTCCATAGTCTTTGCCTAACGCTGACCAAAAAAACGCCATTTTTCAGAGGTCCAACTGGCACTCTTTTACTACAATTTTTCAGGAGGGCCCCCTACAGGCCCTCTCTTCAAACTATTTTTCCGGAGGTCCACCTACAGGCCCTCTGTTCAAACAATTTTGCCGGAGGTCCACCTACAGGCCCTCTTTCCAAACAATTTTTCCGGAGGTCCACCTACAGGCCCTCTCTCCAAACAATTTTTCCGGAGTTCCACCTACAGGCCCTCTCTCCAAACAATTTTTCCGGAGGTCCACCTACAGGCCCCCTCTCCAAACAATTTTTCCGGAGGTCCACCTACAGGCACTCTCTCCAGTTCCAGTTTCCAGTTTTATTTGCGCAAACTGCGTAATTTTTTTTTTCTGGATAGGTGTGAAAAATAATATTACCTGCGTATCTATATTGCGCAACATTGGATACGGTAGCAACAAGAAGACTAGACACATGCTGCCCACAGGGTTCCGCAAATTCCTTGTCCACAATGTCAAGGAGCTCGAGGTTCTGTTGATGAGCAACAAGTCCTTCTGTGCAGAAATCGCCCACAACGTCTCGTCAAAAAACGGAAAGACCATTGTGGAGAGAGCGGCACAGCTCGCCATCAAAGTGACGAACCCCAACGCCAGACTGCGCAGCGAAGGGAACGAATAAATATCTCTGTGGTTATTTGTGCTAAATTAAAGTTAAATAAACACAAAAAAAAAAAAATTTGATCTGTTCCTGTGCCTGATCCACCCAAGTGGAATCTGTCCCATCATGAGAAAGTCCCCCCAAGGAGTCCCCACTGTAACTTGCTTCCCATACAACTACCTCACCCCCCGACACCTGTGTCTCGCCATTGTCCACCACCTCCTCAGACAACACTGGTAAATCCCCACTGTCAGCACACGGAGACAGCAAAAGGTCTTGCGAATTGGGGCAGAGAATGTTCTGGGGTAGCACATCAGAGAAGGGGTTCCAGGGAGTACGTGACCACATGCAATCTCCATCCAAAAAGTCATACTGAGGCTCACCACCATGCTTTACACTGCAATCGTATTACTGGGGCTCACCACCATGCTTTACACTGCAATCTTATTGAAAGACAGACAATCAGGGGTTCACCGCCAGGTTGTCAGGCAGCATTTTTAAGTGGGTCACCATTACCGTGTCCCTGAAAATTGCCTTGGGGTCATCGCCAGACTATTTTTATGAAAGGCCATGGGGTTCTATACACACAGTGCTGACGGAAGCCCATCAGCTTTTCTAAACACAATTGAATCTGTCCCATCATGAGAAAGTCCCCCCAGGGAGTCCCCAATGTAACTTGCTTCACTTTCAACTACCTCACCCCCCAACACCTGTTTCTCACCATTGTCCACCACCTCCTCAGACAACACTGGTAAATCCCCACTGTCAGCACATGGAGACTGCAAAAGGTCTTGCGAATTGGGGCAGAGAATGTTCTGGGGTAGCACATCAGAGAAGGGGTGACTACGGGGTTCCAGGGAGTACGTGACCACATGCAATCTCCATCTAAAAAGTCATACTGAGGCTCACCACCATGCTTTACACTGCAATCTTATTACTGAGGCTCACCACCATGCTTTACACTGCAATCTTATTGAAAGACAGACAATCAGGGGTTCACCGCCAGGTTGTCAGGTAGCATTTTTAAGTGGGTCACCATTACCGTGTCCCTGAAAATTGCCTTGGGGTCATCGCCAGACTATTTTTATGAAAGGCCATGGGGTTCTATACACACAGTGCTGACGGAAGCCCATCAGCCTTTCTAAACACAATTGAATATGTCCCATCATGAGAAAGTCCACCCAAGGAGTCCCCAATGTAACTTGCTTCCCATACAACTACCTCACCCCCCGACACCTGTGTCTCGCCATTGTCCACCACCTCCTCAGACAACACTGGTAAATCCCCACTGTCAGCACACGGAGACTGCAAAAGGTCTTGCAAATTGGGGCAGAGAATGTTCTGGGGTAGCACATCAGAGAAGGGGTGACTACGGGGTTCCAGGGAGTACGTGACCACATGCAATCTCCATCCAAAAAGTCATACTGAGGCTCATTACCATGCTTTACACTGCAATCTTATTACTGAGGCTCACCACCATGCTTTACACTGCAATCTTATTGACAGACAGACAATCAGGGGTTCACCGCCATGTTGTCAGGCAGCATTTTTAAGTGGGTCACCATTACCGTGTCCCTGAAAATTGCCTTGGGGTCATCCCCAGACTATTGGCCAGATTTAGAAAAAATGGTGCAATTAGGGAGCCTCAGAGGCATCCCTACATGCTGCCCCTGCTGTTTCCTGTCCATTTCCGTGGTGTTTCCATAATTTTCTGAGGTTTCCAGGTTTTCACCCAGCCTTCCCTAGGCAGAGCCCCGGTCCCCTTCAAAAAATGGTCGAGTCTCCCATTGACTTCAATGGGGTTCGTTATTCGAAACGAGCACCCGAGCATCGGGAAAAGTTCGACTCGAATAACGAGCACCCGAGCATTTTAGTGCTCGCTCATCTCTAATCTTAAAGCTACAGGGTGAGGTAAACACATGTAGAACTATTTCTTTGTGCAGTTATAACTTGACCACAATCCCAGCAATAAGGGATATAGGGATCCCTGAGAGTCCTGGTGGTAATAGCTCCTTCCTGACATTTTCAACAACCGGCCACAGGGGCAATATGTGAGTGTTGGTGGGCCAATGGGGGTAGTAGTAGTTTACTCACAGTTCTGTAGAGATCCCTGGGCCAACGTGCAGTGAATGGAAGGACAGCACCAGTTCCTTTGGGGCCCACTCTGTTGTCCAAGGACTCCCGCCAGATGGTTCTTGAGGTGCCCTTGGTAGAAAGGATTTTTAAGGTGCCATGAAGGCAGGGTCCCTGGTGTTCGTGACGCCAGCACCGTAAGGTGCAATGAGAGATAGCTACGAATAAGGAGAGAGTCAGAAGTGAAACAAACTGGAACTTTACTTGAATAATTGCCTTGAGGTAGTTATAATCGAGTGGTAGTGCTTTGGTATACAATAAGATGGCTGAGCTGCAAATCCCAACAAAAATTTCGGTAGGGCTGGTTAATATAGGCTTAAGTTTGGCTGGTGTTGAAAAGGTACTTTCTTTAGCTGTGGCTTCCCTCCAATATCCCAGACGTCCGGTACTTGAATCTTGATCAGAACTTTGCAACCAACAGGGCGATCTCCCTAGTGGCAAGCATCAATCTTCTGCTCCATTCTTAGGACAGGTTGCCTCAACACACAAAAGTCCACTTGGTCTCTGGCTGGACAGTGGGATGACAGAAAGGATCCAGTAACCTTGATTCTCTCTCTAAATTGCCCAACAGAAGAGTACCCAGGGGACATACATCAGCAGCTTCCCAATTATCCTCCACTAAGCTCTCATCTGATCTACGGTGACTGTCCTGTTCTATATATATGATGCTATGGCACAAATAGTGCAGGTGATCAGCCTGTTGTAAGGAATTTGCAGCTATTACAGAAAAAATTGACAATGACATGACATTATAAAAGGTTTAGGGGCCCACTTCTAGCACGGAGTGGGACATTGCACATTCCCAATAATATTTGGGGTATCAAATCTTTTGTGATCAGAGCAAGCTTATGCACTGATTAAGGTTGTGCACCATTAAACTCCCTGCTTCCAGCATTGCCCAAGGAAGAGAAGGCTGCCGTGTAATAGTTAGGCCGCAGGTTGGAATGGTTGGAAAGAATTTTTGAGGCAGGAAAAAATCTCAGCTTTAATATTAAGACAGCTGTCCATGAGCGCAGCTGCCATTCTCTGTCTTGCGGGCAAGGACACCACATTACTTACCATGCTGCTGCTTCCATACTTCTGTTTAGTGCTCCAGCCTCTGCCCCTTTAGTACATACATGCACTCATCTCCGGGCTTTTAAAGGGCCAGTGTGTGTGCTTTCAAATCTTTTCCCACCCAATTGCTAGGGATCCCTAGGTATTTAAGGTACCCTTTCCAAGCAGAGGGTGTGTGAGTTTTATGGTTTCCTGGTGACCAGCAAAGTTGTTGAACTCTAGTGCTTCTGTGATTCTCCTGTGTTTTGCCTGTGTTTATCCTGCATTTGTTCCTGTCTGTGCTCCAGTCTTGTACCTGTGCTCCTGCACTTCCAGTTTCAGCTTCAGATCTGTCTGTCTGTCTGTCTTCCTGCCAAGTAAACAGTCTGCCTGATTCATCTGTCTTTACTACCACCCTGCTTGAGAGTTTATTCTGTGCATCCGAACTGCTACTCTACAAGTGTGCTGTCTGGATCTCTAATCTTGCATTCAAGCCTTAGGGATTGTTAAGGCTGTTGGTTTTCCTGTGGTGTTGCTGTACTTTCTGTATCCTGAGCTCCCAGTGCTTGCAAGGGAATGTCTGGCTCCAGTGGGACTATCCCAGGAGGTAGCAGCCTGGTTGCCCCCCCAAAGCTTAGACCTGATCCCTGTACAGAAGTTTAAGGGTGAATACCATGGGAGTACCAGATTCGCATATTTAGGATTAACCCAAAGTCAAACAGGTTTGTTAGCAAAGTGGTTCAAGACTGATTGATCTATAGCGGTAAGCTCAGGTGAAGGAACCCTGCTGGCTCATCCAAAATAGATCTGCCAGAAATTCACCAAGAGCTTGATAATCAACCTACAAGTCAGGATACAATTTTGGCCTTTCTACAGAATGTGTATACCCATCTGGATTACGTAACTTCTGCCATAACGGCACTGCAACAACCTTCCACAGCCATTTAGGAAGTTGTCTCTTCTAGAGGAACCAGTCCCATATTCTCTCCACCTCCACTTGATGATGACTCGAATTCTGGTTTCATAAATCAATGCACCCTTCATTTTAAGTTATTGCTTCATCAGCTGCCAAAAACATAGGGACTATCCCAGGAGGTAGCGGTCTGGTCCAGATCCCTGTATAGTGGTTAAAGGATGAATACCAGGGGACACCCAGAATAAGGCCTTTAGTGTTAGCCCAAATTCAGACTAGTTGATTGGCACAGTGGGTCCAAACTCACTGATCCATAACATTTAGCTTAATTATTGCTGATGTTTACTGCTTTAACTTGAATGTATAGATTGTTTTAATCAACTGTAGTCCCTCAGTTATCACCACTATACGCTTTCACGCTGTCTAATCTAGGCTGGGTTCACATCCTGTTTTTGTCAATGTTGGGAAGAAAAAAAGATAAAAAAGCATAGCACACCACTAGAGATGAGCGAGTACTAAAATGCTCGTGTGCTCGGTACTCGAGTAGAACATTTCTGGAAGTTCGGGTGTTCGTTCCGAATAACGAACCCTATTGAAGTAAATGGGAGATCCGAGCATTTTTGCAGGGGACCAAAGTTCTTCACAGGCAAGGTTGCCTAAACACCTGAAAACCTCAGAAAGTGATGGAAACACCACGGAAATGGATAGGGAACACCAGGGGCAGCATGCATGGAGCAGGCAGAGACAGTGCAAGAGCGACAGGACCTTCAGTGATGGCATGGTCACATGGGCAGGGACTGTGCAATACATATCATTCGTCCCTCTAATCCCCACTGCTGCAGGACTGACCCTGACACCAAGTGTCACACACATACACACACCATTTCCAAACCAGGGCAATGATCTGTCATTTAGGACTCTGGGAAAGCTGGGTAGGGTTTCACCATTTTAAATCTGGCTGTATATTTGCCATTCAGATACTTGTGAAACCAGAGTGACAACTTGATTTGCAAGAATGACAAGATATGTATAACCCTGCTTTCCCAGGTTCAGAATGACAAATATCTATTCATTCCAGGAAGACCCAGCCTTCCCAGGGATGTGAATTCAAGACAGTGAAACCATTACCACTTGCAAGCATAAAGAAGCTGTCACCCAACTTCCTGAGATTTCTGAATGACAACTTGTTGATCAGGACTCTAAGAAAGCTGGGTGATGACGTTCTAATAGAAGGTAATAGTCATGTGTGTCAGGATTTATCACTTATGTTTAGATCAAATCATATTTTCCAGCATCATACATGGGAAAGCTGGGTGACAGGATGTGAATGGCTGCCGTAAGGTGGTGGACACTGGTAGCGGACTGACCCAGTGATCAATGCTGACATGCTGAGGTCTGGTCACCTGCACCTGGATCAGTCAAGTACCACAGTAGTTGGGCCTCAGAAAGAACTTTTTTGGAGAGACAGTAGGCACAGCGGAGGAGGAGTAAAATTTTCAAAAGCCAGTAGTACTTGGACCTCAGGCAGAAATTTTTGAAGAGAGACAGTAGGCGAACCACAGGAAAACTTCGCTTTTCAACAGCCACTAAAATGGTCTCAGGATGAAGTTTTTGGAGAGAGACAGTAGGCGAGCAACAGGCCTTTTGTGCCCAGCTGTAAAGATTGTGTGTAGAGAGACTGTTGGCCTTCCGTAAACATTGTGTGTAGAGAGCCTGTTGGTCCTCCGTAAAAATTTTGTGTAGAGAGCCTTTGGCCTTCCATAAACATTATGTGTAGGGAGCCTGTTGATCCTCCCTAAAAATTGTGTGTAGAGAGCCTGTTGACCCTCCGTAAAAATTGTGTGTAGAGAGCCTGTTGACCCTCCGTAAAAATTGTGTGTAGAGAGCCTGTTGGCCCTCCGTAAAAATAGTGTGTAGAGAGCCTGTTGGCCTTCCGTAAACATTGTGTGTAGAGAGCCTGTTGGCCCTCCGTAAAAATTGTTGCGTCAGCAACTGTGATGGAGGAGGAGGAGGAAGAGGAGGAGGAAGAGGAGGAGGATACAAGGGCTCTTAGGGACTTCAGCTGCTATCCTGCGGTGGGGAAGAGAAGTGGGGGGGATATCCAACACTTGTTCATCTTGATGAACGTCAGCCTGTCGGCGCTGTCAGTCGACAGGCAGGTTTGTTTGTTGGTGATTATTCCCCCAGCAGCACTAAAAACACTTTCTGACAGTACGCTAGCGGCAGGGCAGGCCAGCACCTCCAAGGCGTACTGCACCAGTTCAGGCCATTTGTCCAGCTTGGACACCCAATAATTGTATGGCGTGGAGTGATCGCTCAGGACGCTGGTCTGGTCTGCGACAAACTCCCTCACCATCTTGCGGTACAGTTCCACCCTACTTTGCCTAACCCGTGGACAGGTGGTACAGTCTGGCTGGGGTGACAAAAAATTGGCAAAGGCCTGACCCAGTGTACCCCTGCCCTTGCTGGAACTGCTGGCTTTTCCCCTCCTCTCCCCTATTACTTGGCCCACTGCAATCCGTCCCCTGTCGCTAGCGGTGTCAGATGGAAATGCTTGTAGCATTTTTTGCACCAGGGCCTTGTGGTATGAATTGACCCTTGTAGTCCTTTCCTCCACAGGAATTAGAGTGGAGAAATTGTCCTTACACCGTGGGTCTAGGAGGGTGTACACCCAGTAATCATTGGTGGCCAGAATGGTCTTCACGCGAGGATCGCGACAAAGGCAGCTTAACATGAAGTCAGCCATGTGAGGTACAGTCCCACAGCGCAACACTTCCCTCTCCTCAATCAACTGACTATCTCCTCCTCCTCCTCTACCTCCACCTCCAATTCCTCCTCCTCAGCCCATACCCGCTGAACTGCTATGATCGAATCACCCCCTGCAGTGTGGCCTAGAGTCTCCTCCTCCTCTACCTCCTCCTCCAATTCACTGCAAAACTGATCTGAGGGTGGTCTGGCTGTCAAAGAACACACTGTTTTCCCCCATCTCCTGTGAGATGCCTAAAGCCTCTGATATTAAGTTCTTTAAGGCGTTTTGGATGGGACACAGCAGAGGGATGGTGATGCTGATGATGTCCGCATCACCGCTAACCATATGTGTTGCCTCCTCAAAGGGGCCTAAGACCTGGCAGATGCCAGCCATCCATGTCCACTCCTCATTATACACCTGAGGAAGCTGACTGGCATGACTATCACCTCTCTGGGACGATGTCAGCTGTCAGTCTACTATTGCGCTGCTGGTACATCCTGGCTATCATATTGAACGTTGAATTCCAATGTGTGGGATCGTCACACAGCAGCCGGTGAGCAGGGAGTTGTAACCGCTGTTGCAGTGTCCTGAGGGTGGCAGCATCTGTGGTGGACTTCCTAAAATGTGCACAGATGCGGCGCACCTTGGTGAGCAACACAGCAAGCTCGGAGTAGGTCTTAAGAAACCGCTGGACCACTATGCTTAGTACGTGGGCCATGCATGGCACGTGTGTGAGTCCACCAAGTTTCAGAGCCGCCACCAGGTTACGCCCATTGTCACAAACAACCAGACCTGGTTGCAGGTTCTGCGGCACAAGCCACACAGTGGTCTCCCCCCTGATGCCCTCTAACAGCTCTTCAGCCGTGTGCCTCTTGTCACCCAAGCTAAGCAGTTTCAGCACGGCCTGCTGATGCTTCCCCACCACAGTGCTGCTGCGCATTGAGCTACTGACACTCAGCGATGTGGCCATCAATACTCTTTTGGAGGAGGATGGGGAGGTGAAGGGGGTGTTGGAGGAAGAGGCGTAACGTGCCGGTGAAACAGACACCGAAGTTGGTCCTGCAATTCTGGGTGTGGGTAGCACATGAGCAGGCCCCCGGTCAGACTCTGTCCCAGCCTCCACCAGGTTCACCCAATTTGCCATGAGGGAGATGTAGTGTCCCTGCCCACCGGTACTTGTCCATGGTCTGTGGTTAGGTGGACCTTTCCACAAACCGTGTTGCTGAGGGCATGGATGATGTTATCTGACATGTGGCGGTGTAGGGCGGGGACGGCACAGCGGGAAAAATAGTGGCAGCTGGGGACCGAGTAACAGGGGGCTGCCACCTCCATGAAGTTGCGGAAAGCTTCCATTTCCACAAGCATATACAGCAATATCTCCAGGCTTAGCAGTTTACTGATCTGCACGTTTAAGGCTTGTGCATGGGGGTGGACGGCTGTACTTGTGCTTGCGCTCAAAGGTCTGGTGTAGTGACAATTGAACACTGCGCTGGGACACATGAGTGGAGGCGGGGGAGGGACATGGAGTTGGAGGGTTCCTTGCAGGGCTGGAGACTGGAGCATCCCAGCCAGGGGATACTATGTCACTGACAGCATGTGACACAGGGGCTGAAGCAACAGTGTCACCGTCAGCAGCTGACTGGAGTGCGAACCACTTATTTGGGTGTTTCTTCTCAAAATGCCTGCGCATGCTACTTGTGGTCAGGTTCTTATTGTTGGCTCCCCTGCTAATCTTGGTGTGGCACAGTTTGCACACCGCTACCCGTCGATCGCCCTCTTCATCCCTAAAATACTCCCAAGCTACAGAGTGTCAAGCTTTGCACCCTGGAGCTTGACCCCTGGGAACACTTGGGGGAGTAGTAGCTCGGGCCCTGCTTCTCCCTCTGCCCAGCCCACTGCCTCTCCCAACCGGTTGTGGTGTTGATGTTGCCTCACACTCAGAACCGCTATCTTCGTGTGCCTGATACACCCAATTCGGATCTGTCCCCTCATCATCACCCAGCTCTTCCTCAGAGTCCCCACTCTGACTTACTTCCCTGACAACTACCTCACCCCCTGACACCTGTGTCTTGTCATCGTCCACACCTCCTCAGACGCCACAGGTAAATCCCCACCCTCATCACCCTGACACTGCACCAGCTCTTGCGAATCGGGGCACAGAATCTCCTCCAATAGCACATAAGGGAAGGGACCAGTATAGAGTTCCAAGGAGTAAGTATCCACATGGGATTGGACCCTGGAGGGTCCAGGCTGGCGAGAAGAAGGGCGAGGTGGAGGATGGACAGGTCCACTCCCCTCGCTCTTATGAGTGGACTGGCTGGAAGATGGGGCACGGGGCACCTTCTCTTGCTCTTGAGGGACAAGATGTACCATGCAGCCCTGCAAGGCTTTGCAGAAAAGCAGGCATCCTGAATTGGCGTCTTTCCACTGCTCCCACAGCAGCAGGCACAGTGTCACCCCGCACACTACCACGGGCACCACCTCTGCCCACCACACCAGTTCCATGCCCACGTCTCCCACCTCTACCACCTTTACCCTTGGCCCTGGTGTTCTCCATTTGGAGACTATCTATATATCTATATCTATATCTATCTATCTATACACTCACCGGCCACTTTATTAGGTACACCATGCTAGTAACGGGTTGGACCCCCTTTTGCCTTCAGAACTGCCTCAATTCTTCGTGGCATAGATTCAACAAGGTGCTGGAAGCATTCCTCAGAGATTTTGGTCCATATTGACATGATGGCATCACACAGTTGCCACAGATTTGTCGGCTGCACATCCATGATGCGAATCTCCTGTTCCACCACATCCCAAAGATGCTCTATTGGATTGAGATCTGGTGACTGTGGAGGCCATTTGAGTACAGTGAACTCATTGTCATGTTCAAGAAACCAGTCTGAGATGATTCCAGCTTTATGACATGGCGCATTATCCTGCTGAAAGTAGCCATCAGATGTTGGGTACATTGTGGTCATAAAGGGATGGACATGGTCAGCAACAATACTCAGGTAGGCTGTGGCGTTGCAACGATGCTCAATTGGTACCAAGGGGCCCAAAGAGTGCCAAGAAAATATTCCCCACACCATGACACCACCACCACCAGCTTGAACCGTTGATACAAGGCAGGATGGATCCATGCTTTCATGTTGTTGACGCCAAATTCTGACCCTACCATCCGAATGTCGCAGCAGGAATCGAGACTCATCAGACCAGGCAACGTTTTTCCAATCTTCTACTGTCCAATTTCGATGAGCTTGTGCAAATTGTAGCCTCAGTTTCCTGTTCTTAGCTGAAAGGAGTGGCACCCGGTGTGGTGTTCTGCTGCTGTAGCCCATCTGCCTCAAAGTTCGACGTACTGTGCGTTCAGAGATGCTCTTCTGCCTACCTTGGTTGTAACGGGTGGCAATTTGAGTCACTGTTGCCTTTCTATCAGCTCGAACCAGTCTACCCATTCTCCTCTGACCTCTGGCATCAACAAGGCATTTCCGCCCACAGAACTGCCGCTCACTGGATGATTTTTCTTTTTCGGACCATTCTCTGTAAACCCTAGAGATGGTTGTGCGTGAAAATCCCAGTAGATCAGCAGTTTCTGAAATACTCAGACCAGCCCTTCTGGCACCAACAACCATGCCACGTTCAAAGGCACTCAAATCACCTTTCTTCCCCATACTGATGCTCGGTTTGAACTGCAGGAGATTGTCTTGACCATGTCTACATGCCTAAATGCACTGAGTTGCCGCCATGTGATTGGCTGATTAGAAATTAAGTGTTAACGAGCAGTTGGACAGGTGTACCTAATAAAGTGGCCGGTGAGTGTATATACACTCACCGGCCACTTTATTAGGTACACCTGTCCAACTGCTCGTTAACACTTAATTTCTAATCAGCCAATCACATGGCGGCAACTCAGTGCATTTAGGCATGTAGACATGGTCAAGACAATCTCCTGCAGTTCAAACCGAGCATCAGTATGGGGAAGAAAGGTGATTTGAGTGCCTTTGAACGTGGCATGGTTGTTGGTGCCAGAAGGGCTGGTCTGAGTATTTCAGAAACTGCTGATCTACTGGGATTTTCACGCACAACCATCTCTAGGGTTTACAGAGAATGGTCCGAAAAAGAAAAATCATCCAGTGAGCGGCAGTTCTGTGGGCGGAAATGCCTTGTTGATGCCAGAGGTCAGAGGAGAATGGGTAGACTGGTTCGAGCTGATAGAAAGGCAACAGTGACTCAAATTGCCACCCGTTACAACCAAGGTAGGCAGAAGAGCATCTCTGAACGCACAGTACGTCGAACTTTGAGGCAGATGGGCTACAGCAGCAGAAGACCACACCGGGTGCCACTCCTTTCAGCTAAGAACAGGAAACTGAGGCTACAATTTGCACAAGCTCATCAAAATTGGACAGTAGAAGATTGGAAAAACGTTGCCTGGTCTGATGAGTCTCGATTTCTGCTGCGACATTCGGATGGTAGGGTCAGAATTTGGCGTCAACAACATGAAAGCATGGATCCATCCTGCCTTGTATCAACGGTTCAAGCTGGTGGTGGTGGTGTCATGGTGTGGGGAATATTTTCTTGGCACTCTTTGGGCCCCTTGGTACCAATTGAGCATCGTTGCAACGCCACAGCCTACCTGAGTATTGTTGCTGACCATGTCCATCCCTTTATGACCACAATGTACCCAACATCTGATGGCTACTTTCAGCAGGATAATGCGCCATGTCATAAAGCTGGAATCATCTCAGACTGGTTTCTTGAACATGACAATGAGTTCACTGTACTCAAATGGCCTCCACAGTCACCAGATCTCAATCCAATAGAGCATCTTTGGATGTGGTGGAACGGGAGATTCGCATCATGGATGTGCAGCCGACAAATCTGCGGCAACTGTGTGATGCCATCATGTCAATATGGACCAAAATCTCTGAGGAATGCTTCCAGCACCTTGTTGAATCTATGCCACGAAGAATTGAGGCAGTTCTGAAGGCAAAAGGGGGTCCAACCCGTTACTAGCATGGTGTACCTAATAAAGTGGCCGGTGAGTGTATATATATATATATATATATATATATATATATATATATATATATATATATAATATATATATAATATATATATATATATATTTATATATCTCTTTATATACACGTATATATACAGTGTCTTGCGAAAGTATTCGGCCCCCTGGAACTTTTCAACCTTTTGCCACATTTCAGACTTTAAACAAAAAGATATAACATTTTAAATTTTTGGTGAAGAATCAACAACAAGTGGGTCACAATAGTGAAGTGGAACGAAATTTATTGGATCATTTAAACTTTTTTTGTAATAATAAAACGGAAAAGTTGGGCAAAATTATTCGGCCCATTTACTTTGAGTTCAGAAAACTCACTCCAGAAGTTCATTGAGGATCTCTGAATGATCCAATGTTGTCCTAAATGACTGATGAAGATAAATAGAATCCACCTGTGTGTAATCAAGTCTCCATATAAATGCACCTGCTCTGTGATAGTCTCAGGGTTCTGTTTAAAGCACAGAGAGCATCATGAAGACCAAGGAACACACCAGGCAGGTCTGTGATACTGTTGTGCAGAAGTTTAAAGCCGGATTTGGATACCAAAAGATTTTCCAAGCTTTATACATCCCAAGAAGCACTGTGCAAGCGATCATATTGAAACGGAAGGAGTATCAGACCACTGAAAATTTACCAAGACCCGGCTGTCCCTCTAAACTTTCATCTCAAACAAGGAGAAGACTGATCAGAGATGCAGCCTAGATGCCCATGATCACTCTGGATGAACTGCAGAGATCTACAGCTGAGGTAGGAGAGTCTGTCCATAGGACAACAATCAGTTGAACACTTCACAAATGTGGCCTTTATGGAAGAGTAGCAAGAAGAGAGACATTTCTCAAAGATATCCATAAAAAGTCTTGTTTACAGTTTGCCACAGGCCACCTGGGAGACACACCAAACATGTGGAAGAAGGTGCTCTGGTCAGATGAAACTAAAATCGAACTTTTTGGAAACAATGCAAAACGATATGTTTGGCGTAAAAGCAACACAGCTCATCACACTGAACACACCATCCCCACTGTCAAACATGGTGGTGGCAGCATCATGGTTTGGGCCTGCTTTTCATCAGGAGGAACAGGGAAGATGGTTAAAATTGATGGGAAGATGGATCGAGCCAAATACAGGACCATTCTGGATGAAAACCTGTTGGAGTTTGCAAAAGACCTGAGACTAGGACGGAGATTTATCTTCCAACAAGACAATGATCCCAAACAAAGGAATGGTTAAAAAATAAACGTATCCAGGTATTAGAATGGCTACGTCAAAGTCCAGACCTGAATCCAATTGAGAATATGTGGAAAGAGACGAAAACTGCTGTTCCCAAACGCTCTCCATCCAACCTCAAAGAGCTTGAGCTGTTTTGCAAGGAAGAATGGGCAAGAAATTCAGTCTCTAAATGTGCAAAACTGATAGAGACATACCCCAAGCGACTTGCAGCTGTAATCGCAGCAAAAAGTGGCGCAACAAAGTACTAATGCAAAGGGGCCGAATAATTTTGCATGCCCCACTTTTCAGTTTTATTATTACAAAAAAAGATTAAATGATGCAATAAATTTCGTTCCACTTCACAATTGTGACCCACTTGTTGATTCTTCACCAAAAATTTTAAATGTTATATCTTTTTGTTTGATGCCTGAAATGTGGCAAAAGGTTGAAAAGTTCCAGGGGGCCGAATACTTTCGCAAGGCACTGTATCTCTCTCTCTCTCTCACTCTCTCTTTCTCTCTCTCTCTCTCTCTATATATATATATATCTTTATATATATATCTGTATATACAGTATATACGTCTATATATGTATAGGATGTATGAAGTGAGCTTGCACACGTGTGCACAAAATGCTATTATGCACGCACAATACGCTCCACAGTATACACACTATACTAATGTACGTATCAGCTTTATTAGAATAGATGCCTTACAGTATCACACAATATATGACACTGTGAGAGCACCTACTGTATGATATAAAGCATAGATTACATCAAGCAACACTGTAGGGTATTCTGCATCCGTAGAGTCAGACAGTGACTCTACAGACTGCAGCATGTATCTGCTGTACTGCTTGCAGAAATCTGAATCGCACTTCTGTAGCTAAAGTGTAGTCTTTAAAAAGACTTTTGGGTCACAAATGCAGTTCCCTGCCTAATACACACTACTACCTCCTATCTCCTACACTATCGCTATCCCGCTATCACACACACTCTTTCCCTCTCCTAAAACCACAAGGTGTGTGATCCGAGCTCCCGGGGTCCCCATTTATATAATAGCAGGTCACCTGATGCAGGCAGCCAATCACTCCTGGACAAGTAGAAAAGGTAGTAGGCTCTGGTAGGAGGTCCCACAGCCTTCCCTGCATGTTTATTGGCTAAGAAATAGGCGCTAAACATGCAGGGAGGAGTTTAAAAAAAAAACACGAATATCACGCAGTACTGCTGAGTACCCTAATATCCGTGCGGATAACTAACTGTGACGAACAGGTTCGCTCATCTCTACATACCACTCTTTTGTATCCTGCAGAGCCTGTTAAAAAATGTATACATTAACATGTATGGTTTTTTAACAATGGAACTCTTGTTCATGACATCAGTATGAGTACTTTTTGTATATGTTAAACGGATGGCAAAACATTATGTGAACCCTCCCTTATACTTTATTTTATAATTGTGATGGCTCTGAATATGTCATATACACAGGAAGATGCAAATGCTGTTGATCATAATCCCTTATTACAATATGAATCAGTCTGCCAATATCAAGGGTAAAAACATAAGGAATTTAGTAGTTGAGATAGTAACTGAAGTTTTTATTACATTTTGTGCCGTACAGCCCCCTATTACTGTATGTCTGTCAATGACATCATAAGACCAATCAAAGCTGCAGGATTTTACAAGCTTCAGTGTGTACATATTCTGCATAGACAGCAATTCTGTTTTTCAATATACTGTGGCATAATGCATTTTTCTTCAAAGTATATGAACTGTATAAAATTAGTTTTCTTTTATGCAGTGAAGTAACTATTTTAATTTCCTACCTGCAATCCTAGGAGAAGAAAAATTAAGCATACCATAGATCTAAATGGCAGTTCTAAATATAATTAGTGCATTGAGTTGGAACATAAATACCTGTGTATGCTATTTTTCCCTTTACTTTTTAGCTTGAATTTTAAATGTACTCAGCTTGTACAGTAGGCTATAAATGTGGCATAATTAAATGTGTAATTTAAGCTTTAAGCTCTAAATGAAATCACATTACCTATCAACGTTAGACAGTTGAACCTGATAAGGTTATGATCACGAAACCCTTCTCCAAACTTGTTTATGTTACTTGTCAAATATATAATTAATTCTCAAGGTTTAACATATCAATCTGAGTTAACATTTTGTTAAAGCAATTAGGTATGTTGTGTCTAACAAAAATAACTTGGAGTTAGGCCTCTTTCACACTAGCGTTAGCACGGATCCGGCACCTACATACACATGTTAACATGGAACAAGACACAGACATACAGACATACACACATACATACATACAGACATACACACATACATACTCACATACTCCAGGGACGCCGGCAGAACGTCTTCACTCGCCTCCTGCGCACAGTGATGACGATTCCCCACAGCGCCCTCTGCTGGGCGCAGTGGGGAAACGTCATAGCTGCGCGCAGGAGGCGCGTGAAGACATGCTGCCGGCGTCCCTGGAGTATGTGAGTATGTATGTGTGTATGTGTGTATGTGTGTATGTCTGTATGTATGTATTTATGTATGTGTCTGTAGCCGGATCCGGAATGATCCCCCATTGCAAATCAATGGAGGACAGATCCGGATTACTGGTGTGTCCACACCAAACGGATCCGTCCCCATTGACTTGCATTGGGGGTCATTCCGGATCCGTCTTGGTGCGGATCCCTGGACCGGAGAGCAAACCGCAGCATGCTGCGGTTTGTTCTCCGGTCTGAAGATGGAACGGAATGCTTTTAGGAGCGCTCCGTTGTCTTCAGTTCAGTTTTGTCCCCATTGACAATGAATGGGGACAAAACTGAAGCGTTTTATTCCGGTATTGAGCCCCTATGACGGAACTCAATACCGGAATTTTAAAACGCTAGTGTGAAAGTAGCCTTAAGCTGGTATTTTACAAGGCATTACAACTGTTTTTCCTCAAACATTGCTGCCGTTTTTCTATTCTGTTATTTATTTATATATATATTTATATATAAATACATAATTTCTATTATTCTATTCATATGACTTTATGGTGACTCCCTGTATTTTACTGTGCATTCTACAGCAGCTGGGGTTCACCATCAGACAGATGACTAATTACTCCTTCCTGAGCTGTCCACCACACACCCCTACATCAATGTCATACACCTTTTCTGCAGCGCTTGTCCGTGCAGGAGCAGACGTGCTGAGGAGAGGAGATTGTGGGAAATGTAGTATCGGCAGGGTGGTGTGGTTCAACATTATAACACAAGACAGTACACAGCTGGTATGAAGAAGATGAAGAAATAGAAAACTCAACATTGCTGCAGTGTCGACCATGATAAACATGAGGTAGTGGTAGGAATAAGGACTGTACTGTTTATTTAAATAATGCTAATGCATTGTTAAACTGTTTAGGTTTCATATAGAAAGACAATTGTGTCTTTAATTCTTCTTTACACATTCAGACATACTACATTCATATTAATAAAAATGTCTTTTAATATTGCTCCTGATCTAATTCAGAAGAAAACATTGTCTTCAAGAGCCTAAAACCCAGGGGTGTGCCATCCTTAAGGCGAGTTTAGCCTCTCAGTTTGGGCAGTGCTTTTAAAGGACTGCATGGGATATCAATTAAGCCTCCAGTCCTTTACTCCTTCTCATCCTAAATGCATATACCTCTCTGAATAATACTGTACAGTGTGGATTTGATGTGGCAAACAGTGTTGTACAATGATTCCAACAGACCTAGATGTATGCAGCAGCTTCTTGTCTGAATTCTTGATATTCCTGTGATTGAGGACCTGAACAGAGGACACATTACCTTATCAGATATCTATTTGTTTAGGTATTCAAGTATTTTGATTCCCTTTCAGAGCATCCACCTGCTATAATGCATCCAGTGACAATCAAACATGCACAGTTACTCAGTAAGTCCACCCAAATCCTCATGTTACTGGTACAGGAGTGAAACCTCTTATTATGGAGGAAGTTATTATGGGGGAATTCAACTACCCAAATATAGACTGGGAAACTGAAACCTTAAAGGAAACAGGTTCTTGACAATAAGTATTCATTGAGATGATTGCCTTTCCCAACTGGTGCAGGACCTGACTAGAGGGACAGTCATAATGGAGTTAGTAATAACTAGAGATTAGCAAATCTATTTGTTACGAATCCTCCTTTTCTCATACTCCGAAGTGAATCCGGATTTATTCAGATTTGCTTCGTATTATTCCTAAATGTTCTTAAATTTTTGAACACTAATGCTACGTACGCTACATACGCATTCTTCTCCCCCCTTCTTCCTTGGCTCTCTGAAGCGGGGAAAATGATGATACGCCCCCCCCCCCCCCCAGAGCGGAAAGTGAAGATACGCCCCCCTCAGAAGCGGGAAAAACCAGCCCGGCCCACCCTGAACTATCTATTTGCACGTATAGGTAGTGAATACTCCTCCCTCATTACTCCGCCCTCCTCTCCAGTTCAAGCCAGCGGTGAACAAGATACCATAGCATGGCGAAACAACTGCGACCAAGGTGGTGGGAGATGGTGTTTGGTGGCGAGTACCCCGACCCACCATCCAGTTCAGAGGAGATCACAGTGTCACAATTGGCCAACAGAATCCCACCGGTTCCTGACTCGCTGTTTGTCGTGTCGGCTGGTGCGGCGGAGGCGGCTGGGGCATCCACTCCGCCGCCCAGGAGGAGAACAACAACACCCTCCATGCGGCAGAATCCTATTGTGCCTGCATCAGTGACGGCCCACGCCCAGACCCTATGGGACTACAAGAATGCAGTGGAGGACCATCCGAGGTCGGGAGACCCTACACTGGAACGGCGTAAGGGAACCGTCCTATGGTTTTCAGTGGAGCGAGGCTGTGGCTTCGAGTACTTTGTGGGCAGCAGGTCTATGAAACAGCCGTACCTGCCCCAAGCCCGTCACAGCCTATACGTGGGGGATCAGGTGGAATATACCCCCATGGCATCCCTGAAAGGCCCCTTTGCTACCGGGGTTACCTTATTGTCTAAGCCCCTGGTACCTGCATCACCACCAGAAGTTTTGCCGGATGAACCAGCATGCACAGGACACATGCGCTGCCTACAGGTGTCACCAGATGGCACCCTCCATTTCAGGGAAAAGCCACAGCCGAGCCTCTGATCCCTGGATTGCCACCACCACCACCATCACAGTCCTTTCAGCTGGGTCAGCTGACGACATCATCCTTTACTTTCCAGTCTACGGTGATCCAGAACCAACTACCCTGGAAAATGAAGTCAGCTGCAGCCCGGGGAGCTGGCGGTTCTTCCTTGAGTGCAGCCCTTAGCCTGAACCGCTGCCAGCCAGAACTCCTTACCCCATGCCTCGTTCTGGCAGGAGTTATCGAAAAAAGTGAAGGCGTAAGTGGCTGCAGCGCTTACCAGCATGACCACCACCTGGTCAAATCTGAATTCTGGCAGAAGAGGGCAGTGGGGCTCAACCATGGCAGCCAGCTTGGCCTACAGGAGGCAGGAGCGTCCTCTAATGTCATTTAGCAGCAGTTCCAGCGAGGAGGACTTCAGGTCCCTTATCTGAGGAACCCTTCTACTGGCTGTCAGTCTGGCTGATTTAAAGGACACCTCTGGACCTATGGGAGCCACAACATGGAATGCACCTGATGGTTGAGAGCTAGTTGGCACTTATTTTTATAGTTTATCTAGTTTGTATTGCCCTGTGTTTGACTCCTCACCCCAGATGGACATGGCTTGTCAGGATCCCCCCCCCCCATTCTGCAGAAAATTCCCAGTTGCGCCTAAGCGTGTCTATTTTCCCTTTTCCCCTCTTCTCAGGTTATTTGGGAGCCCCCTTTGCAAAAAGGGTTCTCTATTTGCTGCTATTTTATAATATCCATGTGGATTATACGTTACCTGTTTGGATTTCAAAATTACCTCACTTGGAAAACAATTGAATTTTGGACTATGTGTTCCAGTGTTTTATGCCAAGCAGCCATGAGGAGAGACTCAAACGTATATCTGAGCCTATTACGCTTGCAAATGTGAAATTGATTGCACTAAAATGTTTGCATAATTATGTCTTTGCAGTATTTTAGCAATACTGTTTTTACATGTTCAGCAATGTTCAAGCACTTTAGCCCATTGTGTGTATTCTTTTTCAGGTACTGCAATGTGTCCTATTATGCACTTATTGTATGGTGTTTTTAGTAAATTATGCACTATACTAGCTGATAGCTAGTAATTTTTTACCTCATATGGACTGCCTCTGCTGAGGACTGTACGCTGTGGCCTAGCCTCGTGCGTGCGTATAACGCAATCGCGAGTCAATAGTATGCAAAGGATTCGTACGGACTTTGTACACTAATGCTTACGCATTAAGTTCAGTAGCGCACTTTTAACAACGCTTAGACTGTATGTTCGAAATTTCTGCAGGAATGTTCGCAAAACAACTATTTGTTATTTTTTAACGCAAATTCGACCGAATAAATTCGTATTAAGAATGATTCGGTCATAAATTTGTCGATTATTCGAACATCACTTTGCCATGTGATTTCATAGTCTTGACCCCGCCCCTTCCTGTGCTTACATCACAAGTACAAGGAATTGGGGGAGGCAGGTGTGAATATACCTGGCCACTGGGGCATGTGAGGGGAGACCAGCTTCCTGTGAGGTCTTAGATGGATGACGACCATACATGCTAAGGCTAAGTATCTTTTGTCTATATTGTTAGACTATAGGCCAGTTACATGGTGTATGTATACTGATGTGACCATGATATTGAAAGTATTTGTATATGTTGTACCTAGATATTGTAGTTGAGTAAAGGTGTCTTTTATGTTACCTCTGCAGAGTTGTGTGCTATTCCTGGTGATACCAAAGCAACATACTGTAGCTGTGGTATAAACTGTAAACAATCCCACGAGCTAGGGGGAAAAGGGTAATATTGACCGTTGTCATCTGATAATTGGTAATAGTTCACCCTTTTCACACCAGTAAACTGAGATATCGCTATTGATAACAATTATTGATATCTAATAAGCGATACCTATCCTCTTTCAATGGAGGTCCAGGTAGGAGACAATATTCATTATTAATATTCAGCATTGATATATTAATGCCAATAATAATAATTTTTCAACTTCCAATTGTCCAATTAAGTATTTTTTTCAAGGATTTGAAAAAAAAAACCTGAAAGTGTTGGCCCTTTAAAGAGTAATGAGGGAGGAGTTGTAGAGAGTGATGAAGAGAAAGCAAATTTATTAAACATTTTTTCTTCATTGTATTCACTGAGGAAGATGACATATCAGATGAAATGCAGAGTGTCAAAACAAGCTCTCCATTAAATGTGGCCTGTCTTTCCCAAGAAGAAGTGCAAGAAAAAAGATGGAAACTGACAAATCACAGGTGGGTCAGAAATTGTGCCTGCAAACTGTTGGATACCATAACTAGTGGGGTGCCAAAGGGGTCATGGGCCCTATTCTCTTTAATATATTTATTAAAGAGTTGAGTTGATTGTTGAGTTGTTGAACAGTAAAATGTAAATTGTTGCTGATGATTCTAAATTGTGTAAAGTAATAAATACAAAAGATAACAGTATATTACTACAGACAGATGTATCTGGATAGATACATAGGAGGATTAGGCAGAGAAGTGATTATGCACATGGGAAGGGAAAATACAAGTCACCAGTACATACTTGATGGCAAAAAAATGGGTGACACTGAAAAGCAAAAGGACTTGAGACTGTAGCAACCAGTGTCAGGCAGCTGCTGCCAAGGCCAATAAGATTATAGGTTGCACACGTGTATTAAAAGGGGCATAGATGCATGTGAAAAGAACATGGTTCTGCCACCTTATAAATCACTAGTCAGACCACACATGAAGTACTGCGTACAATTTTGAGCTCCTGTGCACAAGAAAGACATAACAGAGTTTAGCAAGGGTTTAGAGGATGGCAACTTAGGGGGGCGGAGCCAGCGCCTGAGCCTGATGGCTGCATCTTGCTGCGCTACAGAACTTAATCTACTGTGGCGGCAGCTATCTTTAGCACACGGAAGCAGAGATGGTCAAAATCGGAGGACCCAGAGCTGGTGACACAGGTTTACCTGCAAAGAACTAGTCCCAGCCCTCTAGCATGACAAAATACTTGAAGACACAGCAGAAGTTCTTGACCTCTAAGGAAGCTAAAATGACGGCGGCAGCGTGCCGCACTGAGAGTGCTGCAGGAAAAGGTATGTCGGAAGGGGACAGTGAGGGAGAGGATATTGACGAGACCCACAGCCTCCTAGTTTCAAGACTGTTTATTAAACAAGCACTTGAGGAGGTGCTGGGACCGATTAAGCAAAAGCTAACGGTTGTGGCCCAGGAGATACAACACATAGGTCACTGAATTGATACCTTGGAGACTACCCAGGCCTCCTCTATTGAACATGGTGCGGCTATCTCCAAATCTCTGGCTCTGTGTCAGTCTCATATTACATTACCTCCCTATACAATTCTCTTGAAGACCAAGAAAATTGCGGCAGGAGGAATAACTTACGATTTAGGTGAGTTCCTGAGTCTGTGGCCCCTGGTGGCATCTGAGCGGCAGTTATACAGAATGCAACTGTACTATTTGGCGAAGACAAACCTTCTACTATCACTATTGAGAGAGCTCATAGAGCCCTGTACCAACGTCCCATGGATACAGAACCCCCTAGGGACATTATATGCAGATTCTTGAATTCCAAGACTAAGAGATTCTTGCTGCAGCAAGATCAACTGAAACTGTCTTGCTGGGTGATGCACCCGTTTCGATTTATCAGGATCTTTCCCCCCACATGCTTCAAAAAAGGAGGGCCCTCAGGCCTCTCACGGATCTCCTCAGGGAAAAGAAGATACCATACCATTGGACTTTTGCATTTGGTTTGGTCTTTATGTTTTCTGGCAGGCGGGTTACCTCCTATGCAGATTTCCCTGAAGCATATACCGTCATGGACATTTTGCCCCTGGAGATAGAAAATTGGGACAGAGTCTAGGATATCACCACCTTGCCGGATCTCTCTTTACCTACAGACATGGAAAACGGCCACAACTCCGAAAAAACAACGTACCAAGGTGAAAAATGATAACCTGACACCCAAAAGAATCTCCTGGCCTTAAATTGACACTTGATTCCCCTCTTCTTGGTTTGCCAGTTTGGGTTATACACCCATTTCTTTATTAGCCCTGCTGGGGAGCTGTTCCTTCACAACTAGCTCTCTGTGTCTCTTTGTCATGGCTCTATGCCACCTCTTCGCTTTTCTATGCTTTGTTTCACACCACCTGGTGTTTCCTCACTATTCTGTCCTTTTTTCCTTATTATCTCATTCTTAATAGAGATGAGCGAGCACTAAAATGCTCGGGTGCTCATTATTCGAGTCAAATTTTTCCCCATGCTCGGGTGCTTGTTTCGAATAACGAACCCCATTGAAGTCAATGGGAGACTCGAGCATTTTTTGCAGGGGATCAAGGCTCTGCCTAGGGAAGGCTGGGTGAAAACCTGGAAACCTCAGAAAATGATGGAAACACCACGGAAATAGACAGGAAACAGCAGGGGCAGCATGCATTGATGCCTCTGAGGCTGCCTAATCCCACCATTACCAAAAATTCTCGGACAACAGCCTGGTAGTGACCCTCAAGGCAATTGTGCTCACCCAGAAAATTAAAATTTAGCGTGGCCCTGTATGGCTGTGACTACAGAGTGACCTAGTTACAATGTAGGAGCAGGAAAAGCCCATAAAAATTTAGCTTGACCCTGTATGGCTATGACTACAGAATGACCGAGTTACACTGCGGGAGCAGGCGAAGCACATAAAAATTTAGCGTGGCCCTGTATGGCTGTGACTACAGAGTGACCTAGTTACACTGTAGGAGCAGGCAAAGCCCATAAAAATTTAGCTTGACCCTGTATGGCTATGACTACAGAATGACCGAGTTACACTGCGGGAGCAGGCGAAGCACATAAAAATTTAGCGTGGCCCTGTATGGCTGTGATCTACAGAG